>VSMD01134513.1:0-22733 GCA_008750895.1 Mirza zaza
AAAAAAAAAAAAAAATTCCCTACTAGAAATAAATGGCAAATTTTGAAAAATGCCTTAAGGGCTATTTCATATTACTCATGTTTAAAATGCAAATCCATTAAACAGCTGAGTAAGACATCAGATATTGTTTTCAGCAGCTATATTTATTCATTTCATCTTCTACAGTGGTTGTAGCTTTGGTTGATATTTCACCAAATGAAGATCTCTCCCCTAGTGCTAATTCTTCATGAGTTTGAGTTTAATGTCACCATCTCACTTTAATTTCTAACTTCTACCCTAACACGTGAGACCGTTTACCAAATTCGGAAATTACTTGTTGGTAGAGCTTAGAGAAAATATGACGACAGTTCAGTTGTTCTACAAATATCCTTATCCTGAAGCTCAGTCTTCTAAAGATCAAATTCAAGGCTTGGGCTTTCAAATGTTTGGCATGTAACCAAAATGTAAATGGCAAAGGTAAATGTAGACAAACACTGTCTGAGACGATCATCCGGGAGAGATTTTATATTAAGGAATAAAGCAAGAACACCTTATCGACAGCGCTTGATCTGCGCTTGAACAGCTTGAACAGCCAGTCCACTCCCATGCTTTCTTACAGTTCTGGATGTACAGCACTCAATCAGGATGTGAGACGCTTGGGCTCTTTGCGTTTGCTTTGTGGTGCAAAGACCACCACAGTTAGAATCCTACGGTCTGGGACTGAATCTTTGCTTTGCCAAATTATGAGTACTGAAGAGTCACATCACTTGAGCCATGTAAGCCATTTAAACTCATGTTTGCAGCAAGGATCATTCCGGAAAACTCACTGTGTGAGCATGAGGACTGGATCAGATCACACACAGAAAAGTACACAGCAAACTGTAAAGTACTGCATGGTTATAAACTCTCTTCATTCACTTAAGGGTTTCAACTGGAGTAAAAAACGCTTTGTGGCTCTGTACGTGTTCAGGTCATGCCCTGCGCTTCCAGCCTGCATCTCACGGGGGTCTGTCTGCCTGACCAAGAGGGCTGCTCCCCGGAAGGACTGAGGCCCCTTCCTGCCCCTCACCCTGTCCCGCCGGTCTGTAAAGAGCTCTTAGATTTTCATGTTGCGACAGTGTCTATGAGTAAAAGCTATCCTCCTCGAGAGTTCATTTATTCAGTGGACATTTACTAAGTGCCACCTCTGGCACGAGGCGTTCAGCTGGGCTCTGAGAACGTCCCTTCTCAAGGAACAGAACGAGAGAGACGGGGATGCCAGCAACGGAGGGGAACAAAGCATAGCACGTGGCAGGACAAATTCAAGCACGTGGCACAGCGGATTACAGCGAAGGGACTGCTCACTCCTGCCCTCCCAAGGCCATGAGACAACGTGTGTGTGTCACAGGGCTGGGTGCAGCGTGAGCGAGAATGTTCTAGAAGCTGAAGGAAAAAGGAAGGGGCACGGTTGGAGCTTGGGTCTCACCCTTGACACTCAGCAGTCACGTGTGTTTTCTCTGCCACACGACACAACGTCCCCGCTCCGGAGGGTAACGTACAGCTCCGCTACATGCCGTCCTCTCCCCGCCGAGAAAGCATTTGCAAGACTAATAAGCACCAGTTATTACAGGGATGACCTTGAAAATCCCCTAATCCCTTCTGTGCTTTTATTAGCCGCGATGACAACTGATAAGCCCCGAGTGATAGAGCGAGAGGGATTCTGGAGCCGCTACTCAGATGGGGTACCGGATTTCCTCACCGACTGGAAGGTGAGGGCGGGCTGGTGTCCAGCTTTTTGCTGCGGTGAGCAGACCTGTTCCCGTGGACAGGTGACAGAAGGACAGGACGCGTTCGTGGTGGGAAAACGATGACTTTAGCACCGGAATTCGCTACGGACCATTTGAACGGATCTGCTCAGATACCGGGTATCTGGGTTTGGGGCTTAGCAGACAGGTCTGATCTCGAGGTAAGTATCTGGCAGTCAGAAGCCTATGGAGGTAGTGGAAGCCATGAGAACAAATGACAGGGACCTGAGCAAACCACATGGCGAGGGAAGAAAGGGTGAGAACAGAACCTGGGGCACATCGACTTTTAAGGGGCAGTATGTGCTCACACTCTCTGCTTGCAATCCCTATAAAAATACCCAAATTCCTTTATACTGGGAAAACGTGTTCCTGATTTCCGTTCCTTGTGTGAGGAAGGTACCGAGAAGGCACAAGGCCTAAGGCGTCCTTTCATGTTCTCTCTTCCTCTCAGCTCTGCTCCAGCCCAGCTTCCTCGACATTCTGAGCAGCAGGCCAGGTCCGACCTTCCCTTTCAAAAACCAGCACTGAGCCCAGCCAGCTGGTCTATTTATCCTTTCATTATGTAGAGTTTTACTAAGTTAATTTTCTTTCCCAGTAAAGCTTTAAAAAAGTTACCTCTGGAAATATTTAATATTCATATCACAATAAAACTTGAAGACTGTATCATGCTTAGGAAAGAGAGCCAAGATAAAATGCCTGGCCAGGTGCAGTGGCTCATGCCTGTCAATTGTAGCACTCCGGGAGGCCAAGGTGGGAGGATCACTTGAGGTCAGGAGTCTGAGACCAGCCTGAGCAAGAGTGAGACCCCGTCTCTACTAAAAATAGAAAAAAGTAGCTGGCCAACTAAAACTAGAAACAAAATTTAGCCAGGCATGGTGGCATGTGCCTGTAAGTCCCAGCTACTCAGGAGGCTGAGGCAGGAGGATCGCTTGAGCCCTTGAGTCTGAGGTTGCTGTGAGCTAGGCTGATGCCATGGCACTCTACCCCGGGCAATAGAGCGAGTCTTGGTCTCAAAAAAAAAATGCCTATGAACACATCCAAAGAATCCTATAGTATCTATCCAACCGAACGTTGCCATGAGAGACTCTGGGGTACTATTTGGGAACTGCGCCTTGGCACAGGTGGCCAACAGATCTGCCTCACATGAGCACTGTGATATGTGTGCAATGTGTTCTGCCATCTTCCTTTTGTCATCCGCGGATGTGAGCTGCTGTCTCCATAAAACACGGATATGTCCTTAAAATCAGTACAGCACACGTCTACCTAGCCAACCTCATTGGGCACATCTCAGGAGGAGCCCCTGGAGGAGGGCATGAGAGAGTCCAGACCTCATGTTCACTAACAAGCTGATGTACTGACTGTGGCCACTTGACCCTGTGGCTGTGCGAGTTACTCGCTTCTGATCTCTTTGTCCCCAAGACCAAGGGGGCGAGTGAGACTTAGAGGCACAGTTGCCCCTGATGAGAAAACAATGAGGTTTAGGAATCTCTACAAATGTATCATGAAGAAGCAGAAGCTATATTGTGGCCCCCAATCTGTAGATACGGCTCTAATCAGATACTGAAATACGGAAATGGGTAGAGGAATGTGAGAATGAAAGATTATCAGCCGTATACAAACTTTCCTCTAGAGTCAGTCCTGGGATGCGATAAGCAAACACACACAGAGCGTGCCTACTTCTGCAAGAGCCACAGGAACCCTGGTCATTGTCATCTTCTACTCTATGCACCCCTTCGGGATGCCCTTTTCTATTCGGGTCTGACCCACCTCGGGCAGGTGTCAGATGTCACGTTTGCTTTCTTCTCTGGGCAGGGGCTCTCACCTGTCCTGTGTTACTTTGCTTTCTTTTCCACACAGATTTGCTCTTCAATTTCTGTTTCTTATTTGGTCAACTAACCACAGCTCGCTCTCCGGTGCAGGACTGATGGGCAACAGCTGTTGATTTAGGCAAACACTGGCCAGTGAGTCTCAGTTTTATGTGACAAAAAAGGATTTTGTGCTTCCAGACTACTACCCAGGATGTCTGCTGTACTTTAAGTGCTTAGGAATGACCCTGAACGTGAAAAACTTCTCCAGACCCACTAGAAGTAAGAATGGAAAACAAGAACTCACTCAAGGGGAAATCTCACACTGCTCAGGGCAGATGACATTCCTTTTAAGCCTCCCAAATTGCAAAAAACATATGTATAATATACAGTGTCCCATATTATGGGTGCTATATTCTACCCTGGCATTCATGTAGGTAGTTCAATTCTCTTTGCCAACAAAGTCTTTCAAGCTGTGGGTATCAATAGAAACAGGTTAATCAATGCTTTGCTTTCCTGGGAGGGAATTCCAAGTCCCTGAAAGATGAAATAGCAGGGACTCCACACTCCTATGCTTTCTGCAAGGTGGAGAGGAGCTGCCCAGTTTCACAGGTTAACTAAATCTTTACGGCAGGAGACTGCTCCTTGTGCTTTGGAATTAGCTTATCCTGGCCAGTGAAACTGCGGTTCAGGTAGCATCATTTCCATTCACCCCCTTACAGTCGGAGACACCTGAATTCTACGCAAAGGCCCATTCAGAGATTTCCCAGCAGGTTTCTGCGTGTGGCTGGGAGCTGAAAATCCAGCTGGCCATTCAAGAATGCTGGGAAACAAAGGGCATTCTCCTGTCTGCGTTTACTTCTTGACCTCCCAATCCTGCACAGTCAGAACGTCTGAAAGGACACAGGGACGGTAGTGGCCTCCTACCCACAGAGGGTCTCTCTGGCACTCAGGTGAGGGGCAGGGCACACCCACGCGGTGCCTGCACCCACACTCAGCTGCCACACAGCGGGCGGCATCGGCGAGGCCTGGCTCAGCATAGTGCTGCTCTAACTCGACTATGCACTCTTAGCATGCAGGATGCAGCTTTTCTGAATGTTTAAAAATTTTTAAATTTTCCTTTTTACAGCATACGATGTGATGCTTGGATACAGACACATTGTAGAACGATTACCGCCATCAAGCTCATTAACATCCCCGCCACCTTGCACGGTTATTTCTGAGAGTGTGAGTGAGAACGGGTGTGGGGTCTACATTTCTGATACATTTTCCCACGACATCACGGCTGGTGGTCCACTGACCACACGTGGAGCAGCAAGACCACACTGTGCTTGCGGGAAGAGACACAGCAGGTAGCAGCGTGTCCCTAGACATTCGCATGACTAATCCTCTTACAAGTGGTTCTCAAACTTGCCTGAACCATTTGGGGAGCTTTGAAAATGCTGATGCTGGGCTCTCATCCCAAGAGATTCTTCTTTGCCTGTGCAGTGGCCGGGCACACGTAATTCTGGAAGCTCCCCAACTGACTCTGTTGCACAGCCAAAGTTGCAAATCCCTGCCCTCGCTTTGGACACAAATGGTCTTAAGTGTTCAGGACGACTTCATCAATTCCTTATAAACTTCATCTCCCTCACGTGTCATTTTAGGTGAGTCTCCAGGAAGATTACTGTCACCTCTCTGGGTTTTTCTCAGAGAATGAAAATGAGAAAAGGAAACACCAGGTTCAACAGCCTCACGTCACAGAGCGTAATGCTACCGACAGGTGACTCGGGCTGTGAATTTCAGATTCTTTAAAATGATGTGTTTGGCATCCTCTTGCAGAGAAATCGCAAGGCCTGGTTTCCTAGAAGAGCAACTGGCTCAGGGTTAGGAGGAACGATCTGTTGTCCCCCCTCCACCACTCACTGGCACATGACCTTTGGGACATCACCTGTCACCTGGCCTTGCTGGGCTTTAGTTTCTTCATCTATCAAGTCAGGAGCTTGGACACCACAGCTCCCTACAGCCTGATCTATGATTTGGTCCGGCCTACTTCCCCCCATGTGTCCTTTCCTCCTCTGTGGATCCATGTAACATTCAAACATAAGCCTACTGCAATCAGCTACGGGATTTCCCGGGCTTTTGACTCTCTTTATTTTCCTTACTGATAACATTTTGTTTCTGTTAATGACCTACATAGGGGTTTTATACCTGGCAACTCTGAGGAGCAATTTAGGTAACTCAGTGATTGATATTCTCTAGTAAATGATAAAATGGTATTTTTTGAGTTTTTTTTTAGTTGTGATTATAATTAGTGCCACTATGAGCTTCAGAAGGAATCTAAGATAGAACTGATTACATTTGAGGCTAAAATTCCTGCACTTCCTTAAACGACAGCTCACACACATCAGTAAATCATTCATCAGATATCAGCAATGAATTAGGAAGACAGGACGAGGTGCGCCTGAATTAACTGATAGTGGTCTTTTACATCATACTCGTATCTAGTTGCAGTAGGTAAATTACTAGCAATAAAAGATATTTATCGATTTATCATTAGAGAAATTTTCTCTAATAGGTGTAGCCACTTTAAGTCTCTTGAACTTACAACACCAGATTTCCAGTTGAAAAGGCAACCAGAATAGGAAAACAAATGACTATTTTATTATTTGCATGAGTTCAAGTATATATAAAGCTCATGGCACAGTTACCTGGACCTAGTAAACAATAAATGTTAACTATTACTATTACTTTTATTACTTGAACAAGTATTTGTTTAAAATTATTTAAATTCTGAAAGCCACTGAAATACAGCAATCATGCAGACCAAATGTTTACAGAACATGTGCTCGATGTACCTATCCTCAAGCTCTGCAACTGCTGTGCTGACGTTATACCTAGCATATTATATGCGATGACAGCAATTAATGTTCTATTTCCTAATTCCTCTGACTTGGCGATAAAACTTACTGTACTGGTTTCAAACTATCCAGCAGTTTCCTGGCATATATTTAAATATATGTTCTTCCAAGGAAACCAGGATACTGTACACCTGCTGGTATATTTATCAAGTGCTGAATGCCACAGATTAAAATATACCCTGTGACCCACAGTCACTCAGTGAAGTTTCCAAGAGTGGAGCTGAGTTTCCAGGCAACCTGTCCTCCACTCTCACATGGTTGTTCCTGTCCCTGATGTGTGACAGTGTTGCAGAAAGTGTCGATCACTGAGAATGTCCTGGTCCAACTGAGGCCCACAGCCACCAGCAGGAGCACCAGTTGCAACTCTCCCAACAAAGAGGCAGAGACAACCTGAGCCTCCGAAATACACCTGTCATTTTAATTCACACAAGAGCAGAAAGCACAAAGCGATGAACAGAGAGAAGTAGCCACAAAACCCACCCTATCATCCTGGCCAGCACTCTGGCTTTCACTCCTAACTGGCCTCTTGATGGGCTGGTTGGACAAAGGACAGCAGGAGGTGGGACAGCACTTAGGGCATAGCACCCTGCTGACCCTGTGACCAAGAGAGTGGCAGCCGCTGTCTCATGCACCTAGCGAGGGGACCCTGTTCACCCAGCCACACTGGCTGCGGTGGCTGCTGCCTGGGTCTCTTCCTCGGCACGCTCCTCTGCGGTAGAGTCTGGTTCCTGCTCGGACTTTGGCTTCCTCATCAGTAAAACAACAGGCAGAACCAGCTGCTTTCTAAAGGTGTTTTCAGGGTAGCACGATGTGTGCCAGCAGGTGCCTCGAGATTTCTGGTTGTTTCCCAACTTCAGCTCTGTGCTCCATTGTAGGTGACAGCACTTCTGCTTTCCCTCCTGGGGGAGCTTAGTGCCCCCACCTCGCCCTTCCTCTCCGGAGCAGGGAAGCAGAGAGACGGGGGCAGCTGGATGGAGACAGGGCATTAAAATGCAGATGGGGGACTGGGACCGAAGCCTGTGGATGTCGATAAAGAAAAGCACCCCAATAACATGAATGTCAATGAGATGCTGTTGGTGAAGCTGCACTCCTCCAAAGAGGGATGTTGCATTTATAATCATTTGCGGAAAGGAGTTCCTCTTACTATAGTGACTGTCTTTGATCTCCAGCTTCCTCTCAGAGAGCTGTGTGTGAGTAACCTCATACCCAAGTTTCCAGCCAACACCTTGTCTCGCTCACTGAATGCTCTTTATGACTTGTGCCTGCACGATGGAGCACAATCCACATCTTGGGCAGAGTTGCAGCCATGTGTCCCCAGCGCTCCTGTTGTGGCAGCACTGACTCATGTGTGTGTGCATATGCGTGCGTGCATGTGCTCATGTGTGCATGTGCTCACGTGCTTGTGTGTGCATGTGCTTGTGTGTGCATGTGCATATGTGGGTGCATGTGTGTGAACGCGCTCATGTGTGTGCATATGCTCATCTGTGTGCATGTGCTCGTGTGTGTTGCCATCTGCCTAGCTGACTTCCAGGTCTACAGAGCTGTCCCTGGGCACCATCCCATGCAGCTGGAACTGGCACAAGCCTGCCGTTCTGCACCCACTGGTGAGTTTCAGGAGGGGCTGGGGACTCAGATTTATTTCGTGACAGCTCCAAAGGGAGCAAACAGAGTCCTCTGAGACCCTGTACCTGCCGGCTGGAGCTGGGCCTGGCAAGCCTGCTCCCAGGGCAAGGCGGACGGGACAACAGCCCCTCGGCTATGAGTCCAGACACACTGGCTTGAACCCAACTGCCTGTAAACTCACAGCTACCAGCTGTGTAATGCCAGACAACTTACTCATTTTCTTTGAGTTTTAGCTCCCTTGTCAGTAAAATGGGGCGATGCAACATGTGCCTTGTGGAGTCCTGAAAATCAAGATACACTTACAGAGCTCCACATGGGCAGTCAATAAAGGGACAGCCTGTACCTTTGCAATGACAGTTTTTACAGCTGAGCTGTGATGGCCTCCCAAGTCATGCTCCTTACTCCCTGAAACAGGGCAACGCTATGCCTACACCCGTCCGACGAAGCCACCCTCCCAGGGAGTCTTAGTAACTTCTAGTTCTGTCACCGCTTTGTTCAGGGAGGTCAGAGAAGTTAATTTAATCTCTCAAAAATCTCCCTGTCCTCGGTATAACAAGGTGAACGCTACCAATACATCACATGAAATATTTTTAGAAGGGATAATAAACAACCCTGTTAAGCCATTTACAAACACAGACAACTCACTTATCCATGTTACCTGGGGACAGGAATTAAACAGATAAAAGAAATCCACCAATAATCCTGAAACCTCATCAGGCTCAACACCCTTTCTTGTCAAACCCAGGCTGCAAATGAGGAATGAAACTGACTTGTCAGAGTCCATTCCCTTCCCTTTCCTTTCTCTGTTCCCTGCTGGAAACATTATTGGGGCTAAGATCTCTTTGGTGCTCGACCAGAGGGGAGAGCAAAGCAGACCCCCAGAGAACCTCAGAGCGGACAAACTCGAATGATCCACATTGTCTACACAAAGTGCTCTAAAATTACTAACCAATAACTGAAGCAAGTCGGGTCACACATACGTAGATTTCTTTTCATTAACTAGGATAAGACTACAGATAATACACGGACAGCGAAGAACAGTTCTGCAAGACTGGAAAGAATCATTTAGTCCAAGCCCTTCATTTTGCAGATAAAGAAAGGAAGGAGTTTCAAGGCTTTCTAAGCACTGGAGGAGGGGATGGCATCACAAATGTGTGTTCTGAGTGCTGATGGGACACAGTGACAGTCACGAACAATAAGGAGCATAAAAGAGAACATTTGTCACAGTGTCCCTTTCTGCAATCTCCCACACGTACTGTTTACTGTTTATCCTTTCATCTCGGTGGCTTGTGGGCAGTGAGAGCTGTTGATACTGTCCTGAAATACTGCTCTATCAAAACAACTGTAATAGCTTGTGCCATAATACTAATGAGACTTCCCGAGCACCTGTGTCCTATGGCAGTCACGGGGAGGCTTCTTGCCCCGCCCCTCCCTCCCCTGCACTAATCAGACCAGACCTGGCTGAGCTGAGCAGTCCTAAGTCTCCCTTTGATGTTGGCCTCGGCTCCCCCGAGTTCAGCCATTCTCTATTTCTTGGTGGGGAAGAACCTCGGGGCTCCCAGGAGAACCCTCTCCTCATGTACCCATGTCATATGCTTCGTTCATGGCCTAAAGCTTCAGGCTACGGACTGGGCTGCCTGTTCACCTGGGAATCGTCTCCTGAGCCGTGGCCAGCTCACATGGGAAAGAGTCAAGGTCAAAGCATGTCCAGGTGATGAATTTGCACAGAAACGCCATACTCTAACAGAATCTGGAAAATTATCTAGCTTTTTTTTTTCAAACCTTTCCCCCTTTCAACTACCATAACCCCTTGCTATGTAATTCCATCTGGACCTTTTAATCAGATTCATGGGCTCTGCCCCCAAATCTTCTTTCGAAATCTTACCAACCTTTTGAGAACCAATGTTCATATAAGTGAACTTAATATTCCCGGTTTACTCTTGTACTATCGCAGAGAAACGATTTTCTCTGGACTCTACTACTTCCCTTTGCCACGTACCATCCTACCACACCCTCACGTGGTAACAATGACATCAACAGCCCTCAAACAACAACATGCAGCACTTTTGCAGATCTGACCGGTGCTAGGCACCAGTGCTGGGGCTTTTACACACATTCCCTCATTAGTGCTCCCAAAGTCCTATTAACTAGGTGTGTAGCTGGGACTATGCTGTTTGCACAACAAAGCAGTAGTGCCTTCTGCTTAGTTCTACGGCCACAAAGTGGTGCAGCTGCTCCCTGTTGCACCCTGTGCTAGCATTTCCAACTTTTCCCCACCAAAGAGTCCTGATTAATTTTCTCCCAGACTTCCTTGTACAGAGCAGGCCATGTTTTAAAAGTAACTGGTTTTTCCTTTTAGTTATTCAAAGCCATACATCGATAACCGCCAATAAAAGTTATCGAACTGATGGATTGCCAGCCATAAGCAAAACCACCCGCTCTTCAGGTGGCACGTAAAATTTCATGGTGGGTGAAGTAGACGATTTCCAGGGGCTTTTTTTTTTGAGACAGAGTCTCACTCTCTTGCCTGAGCTACAGTGCCATGGGATCAGCCTAGCTCACAGCAACCTCAAACTCCTGGGCTTAAGCGATCCTCCTGCCTCAGCCTCCTGAGTAGCTGGGACTACAGGCATGTGTCACTATGCCTGGCTAATTTTTTCCATTTTTTTTTTTTGTTGCTGTTGTTTGGGTAATTTCTTTCTATTTTTAGTAGAGACGGGGTCTTGCTCTTGCTCAGGCTGGTCTCGAACTCCTGACCTTGAGCTATCCGCCTGCCTCAGCCTCCCAGAGTGCTAGGATTACAGGCGTGAGCCACCACGCCCAGCCTTTCAGTGGCTTTCTAGGAAGCATTAAAATATACTTTCCCAGTTTCCTGGGCCTGGGGACTGGGGCCCACTGTGCCAACAAGTTCCTTTTATCCTCCACTTTCGCTTGGGTTAAAGATACGAGCTGGGAGCAACCCAGCCACACCTGGCTGAGCCCCTGCAGGCAGGGTCCGCACCTGAACCCTGCCCCTTCACAATGACCTGGCTCCCAGTGGGAAGGGGCTTCTACACGCACCACCCCTGCCCCCAGGGGACTCCTCTGGAACCACACTCCTTGGCACTCTCTCCATCGCACTGCTTAAAAAAGTCATCTTGAAGACAGACAAAATCCTTACTTTCGGTTTAGCTTTCACTTCTACGGGATTTAAGCATTATATGAACACAGCACAGACCGCAGGGGAAGGGTTTCTCTTAGACAGTCCCAAGAGGCCAAATCTCTCTGCCCAGGCCAGATCCTGCAAACGTAGACATCTGAAGAATGCACACGAAACGCACGGTCCGATTGAGACATTCCACAGCAAACGCATTTTGCACGCTGGGTTGTGCTACCCAAGAACAGTTCACCCCTACGGAATGGATCTGGCAGGAACAAGGACTCATCAGGCATACGTGGTCAGGGGTGAAGCAGCTTCCCGGGCAGTCTCCCGCTCAGCCTGCTCCTGCGGTACACAGGCGAAGGCAGGGATCGATCGCCATGAACCGCAGTTCTCAAGCACCCTCTCACGCACCATGAATCAGCCACGAGCCGGATTCAGAGCACAAACAAAGGATTCTAATTATACTCAGGAACTGAGACAGGTGATGAAGCCTAAAATAAGAAAGTGGACTACAAAGTAATTAAGAGTATGTTTTCAGGCCAAATAGGAAAGTGGGACTTTGTTATATATTCATGCATTTATTTGGACTGATGCCCATATGTGCATGTGAGACTGTGTATATAGACATGGATGTGAATAGATCTCTGTGAAACAAATTATATCACTGAACACACCTACATGTAACAAATATATTATACATTCACCCTATATTCTGGAACATTTGGAATATGTGTGGGCAGAATTATCTTTAAAAAAAAAACAACTTGACTCCCTGGGAAATATGTCATAAACCAACCTGTCTGGCCATTAAATATCTGATAGCTATTTACTCAACATTTTCTGTGTATGAGCCTGGTGGGAGGGTTTGTTTGTTGGTGGTTCACTTCTACAGGGCGTAGCTGCTGCTACCGTATTCCCTACTATCTAGAACCCTGCCCGGGAAACAACAGAAACTCTGTATTTGTTGAACGAACGAATGAATGAATGCTCTGTGTGTTCCACATGATACAAGACTGTGAGCACTCAAACCTGTTCATACGGATGTTCTGGCTGTTTCTCCGTAACAATTTTAAATAAGAGGCATCTATGAAAAAAACTTCACTGAACTTGGCCCAGTTCGGCTTCCATTCAAGTGGGATGGTTTGGGGGAGACATTCCCGTGAAAGGAGCAGATGGGGGTCTGAGAGATTTTATGACAAAGAAATAATGATGATGATGATGATGATTAATAATAACGATGACCCTGAGAACAAAGGCCTTAAGTACAGAATAACTAGGAGAGGGGGCTCAAAGAAAATGAGTACCTGAAAATACATTAAAATAGGCAAACTGAATTTGGCCCTGGCAGGAGTCAAGTGGCTCTGCGGAAAAGAATGACAGCCCCCCAAGCATTCCGCTGTTCAAGAACACTTCTGTGGAGAGCTGAGCTAAAGCTGCCTGGGAGGAAAGTGCCTATGTACACAGGTAAATTGCTTCTGCCAGGGCAATTCGGGAAGGGGCCACTCACTCCGTGTGGGCGAACACGCTTGTCCCACGAGGCCATTTACTTACAGCCTCTTCCTACCGGATCAGGCTCATTTGTTTTTATATCTCAACACTACGTGTAGGCCTTGCTCACACTGCGTGCATGATTATAAAACACCTTTCAGTATGCCACTGCTAAAATGAGTGCTCTAAACAAATGTTCTCTGAGGGCGGTAACTCCTTAATATAAACTGCATTTAATAAAACCGGTAGTGATTCTAAAAAGAAAAGGGTAGAGGCATATTCAGGGAGAATGTCTGCAAGAAATTTGCAATTAATATTTTACAAGACATTGAGATTCCATAGATTCCTCCTCCTCGCTGCTAAAACTTAAGAGCTTTTTCAAAACTGTATTCCTCTCTGTTATTACATCCTTAATTAAATTAATTTATACAGTGAACGCTCTAATGAGACCGCTGCAGATTTTCAATCAAAAAGCCTCATTGCTAGAGACAATATGTGTTAAGACCTTGAAAAAAAGAATGACATACGGCACTGCGCTGACACCAGCACAAGGATATTTGGCCCTGACATTTGATTACTGAAAAGATCTCGGTAGTTTTTCCGTGCCTCCATAAAGGTCTTTATTTTACTTTATTTTTTAATTGAGCTAAATTAGGTCAAAAGAAAACAAAACGAATCTTGCAAGTTGCCTTTGCAAGGATCTCTTTCTAGGAAACACAATGGCAGACAAGGACATTTCTACTGAGTCATACTACCAGTTGGGCTGTGCCTTCCAGAAACCCTAAAGAAAGGGGGCCATTTCCAAGCCCACGCTCATACATCATCACAAAGTGGAGGCAACCAAAATTTGTTCAAGAACACAAGTGGCCCAGCAGCGGAAAAGCTGGTCTAATCATGCTGCACCAAACCCAGTGGTTCATTGAGTAGCCCAAGCTGTGTAGACACAGCCATGGTATAATCTTCAGGCTATGAAGGCACTACTAATTAGGGATCTCGGGGGGGGGGGGGGGGGGGGGGGGGGTGTGTGTGTGTGTGTGTGTGTGTAACTGCTATCCTGTCAGAAGCAGAAAAGCACTAAAGCATAAACCACATAAATATTAATTACCTGTCTACTGTCCATCCAGCCCACTACTATCAGCTAGAAGCCCATCGGGCTTGACCTCTGCTATTTCCTGCCAATACCTAAGCTTAGTGTCGGGCACACAGTAGGCACTCAGTAAATTATCACTTGGGATTCACGGATCTCATGAAACGTCAGTAAATCGTAAGGGGCTGTCCCTAAGATTTGATCTGTTGCTTAAGCGTTAAACAGTCACTTCTACAACAGCAAAGCGTCACCCAACCAAGGGAAGGACACTCAGCCCCTCCCTCCCTTGCTTGCTCTGGGTGTTGAGAACTTGAATCCACTCCCTTTATTTCCACTACTTTATTTCTAGGACTGATGTTGAACAGCTCAGAGGATTTAAGACACGGTGTCTTTCTTGCTCACACAGGAAGAGGCAGGCTTGAGAAATGTGGCCTCACTTACTCTGAGGATATACATGATCAGGGCTCAGGAAGGCCTTGATCCTTCACCTCGATCCCAGGGCCCTACCCACCACGTAAAGGGTCTCCAGACTCCACACGGGACATGAAAAGGAGGGTGCCCTCAATCAAAATCTAAAAGAAGGCACAGTGACTGAACAGTCAGTCCTATCAGCTTGTTTCTGCCTCTCAACAAACCAAGTTCTTTGTTTCCCTCAAGAGAGGAAGCCAGTGCAGAAAGGCAAAAGCAAACCCCTATAACTCTGCTCGAGCTGGGCTGCAGGATAAAAGTTCCTTATGAAACAAAATATCAGCTGCAGAAGAAAACCCACACAGAAAAAAAAAAAAAACCAGCATTATTTGATCTTGCTTTAAATTGAAAGTTTTGGACACTTTAGAAAAAAAAGGCAGCAAGTGACTTTTTAATGGATTTTATCCACAGGAAAATGATTACAACCAGAAAAGCTTTAAAGTGTCAGCTGGTGATGCATTTTTCTTTATCCCTTTTATTTTTATTCATAAAGAAATTGAAGGCATATGGCAAAGTGCATCATTAATTTCTTATTAATTTCATAATATGAAGGCAACCAGTTAAAATGGTAGTGTACAACTTTAAATTACCGAACTCGCTTGGTATTTAATGAGAGATTTAGCACAGCAGGGTTTCTGTTAAATTAAGTTGTGCCTTCACATCACAGTGGGAAAACAGGTGTATATTGGTTTAGAATTATGGAAATGTTGACTAATTCCAAGGCTTGTAATCAAACAGCAAGGTACCCTGTAATATTTTTTTTCTAAGACTATGCATTAATCTTTTTATGTCGGGTCCCATTTCTTCCTGTCCACAAAAGGCATACAGCTGCAAGGCAACCACTTTCATATTTTTCCTGTAGCTGTTAAGGGTGATATTTATCAGATAAAGCCATACGCAGATCCAAGATATGGAACTGCGTCCTCATTTACCACATTTGAAATGGCCAAGGTGGCAAGTGTGCACAGTGTAAAGGCTCTTAGCTTTACAGATAAGATCTCACTTTTCAAAGTTTCCTTTAACTTGCCTCAAAGTAACTGGGCATACGAATGTGAATCAGATACAAAGAAAACCAAAAACAATCCACCAACCATCTTTTCCAACTTCCACATTGACTGTCTCTAACAATGGGTCTCTAAAATCACCACCCCTGGATTCCACATGCGGAATTTTTTGGGAGACGAGAAAGAAAACATGCAATTTTTTTTAAAGAAAAAAAACTACAAAACATGCAATTTGTTAGGTAAGAAAAGAGTCAGAGGCAGATATCACAAACCCGAGCATACTCATGAGTCAGTTCTATGCATCTCAACGTGCCCCTTTCATTGTATTAACTCTGGGTTTCTTTTTTTTTTTTTTTTTTTTTTTTGAGACAGAGTCTCACTTTGTTGCCCAGGCTAGAGTGAGTGCCGTGGCGTCAGCCTAGCTCACAGCAACCTCAAACTCCTGAGCTCAAGCAATCCTCCTGCCTCAGCCTCCCAAGTAGCTGGGACTACAGGCATGTGCCACCATGCCCGGCTAATTTTTTCTATATATATTAGTTGGCCAATTAATTTCTTTCTATTTTTTTTTTTTATAGTAGAGATGGGGTCTCGCTCTTGCTCAGGCTGGTCTCGAACTCCTGAGCTCAAATGATCCGCCCACCTCGGCCTCCCAGAGAGCTAGGATTACAGGCGTGAGCCACCGCGCCTGGCCAAACTCTGGGTTTCTTAAAAGCATCTTCACGTGGCGAGATCACACTAGAGCTGAGCTGCTCGCAGAGGGGATAAACCCAAACCAACCAGGTTTTGCATGCACTTAAAATATGATGTCACTGCCATCAAGCTCTACTATACCTTAAATGCTAAATAACAATTCATCCTCTCAAGTCATTTTTAAAAATATACCTCAAAAGGATTTTGTGTGCTAATTACAGTAAAGTGTTTCTTTTTAAGAGACGGAATACAAAGTGGTCTTTGAGTGTGTTTAAGAGGCTGGGAAGTAAGTATTTTCTTCTATTGTTGGCTGAACCAGTAAGTATTTGCTTTGGTTCTTTCATTCCATAACGGGACCTAACACTGCGATCTCCTAGAATTTACATTGGAAAAATTCCATATTCATGGAGGATGAAGCTGAAATAACACTACTTTCTTTTTTCTTTTAAAGTCACTGAGCCTTAATAAAGGCAGGCTTATTAAGAAGCACCTTAGTGGTTTCAGAGACAAGTAGTTAAATTGAGAAGGAGCATTCTGATACATACAACACTTGCTTTTTTGAACCTTCTATTCTTTGATTTCCTCACATGAAAAGGGGAAAACCAAAGTGGTATGATGTAAGACCAAGGTTCATAACCCATTACTTTTGGGTGATTAAGAAGCTAACATTTCGAAAACCTTTTGTTGAACATCTCGCCACTACAAATTTACAAAATTTTCTTCAATGGATCTAAAATGAATCACATAAAAGCCATCTCTTCCATGTGCATATGTTAGCGTGTACACACACACACACACACAGGTGTCTGTGTACGTGTTCAGAGATGGATAAATGACACCATGTTAGAATTACACTCTGAAAACATTAGGGACGTTACATTATCTTTCTTTTATTCTTATCAAGCCAGGTTTCAATAAAATCATTATCACTACAGTGGTTACCACAGGTTCTTCATTATAACTGTGAGTCATTACGATACTGAATGAACCCATCGTGGATATTTGGGTCAGTAGGGAAAATACTCAAACAACATAGGGAAATGGATGCTAGCATGCAATACATAAAACTGTCACAAAATCCTTTAGACATAATGTATTCTGATGAAGCCGTTACATGCAACGTCAGTTCATTTCTAGCGAATTGTCCTAACCATCAAACATTACCAGGAAGGAAATGGAAAAAAAAAACGGTAAGCATTATATTTTTCTGTTCTGTATCAACATGAAGCCACAAATTGGGCATTAAAACATTGACTTTGTTAACCACCACTGACTGTTTAGAAACCATTTGGAGGCTTAATATTATGGCTGTACAGGGTACATTTTGTCTTTTCAAAAGAAAATCTAAAAACGAAATTTGAAAAGGGGCTCCCGGGGAGTAAAAAGCTTTTCCTTTTCCATTTGCTTCTCTTGTGTGTTGGGTTTTTATTTCTTCCCCCTTTTAAAAATCTTAGCCCACCCAATACTCTTTGGCAGTCGCTGCTGCCCAGTGGGGTCACTCTGATTTTCTAACCAGGGGACATGCTATTTGAGAGCTCTTCCCGTCAGCGTGAAAGCCAGAGCTCCTCTAGGGGCCGGCCAGCTGGCTTGGCTGCTGCAGGGAACAGAGGGTCAACACACACTCCTCAAAAGACCAAAGTCATTTTTGGCACTAAGAGCCCATAACTAGAACCTTCAGTTAAAAGGACCATTTTCAAGCAATAAAGTGATTCTAGTACAAAAGTAAACCGACTCACCCCAGGTAAAGTTTTAATATTGTGCAGTGCATTCTGGGCCTCAAGTGCAGCTTTTCTTGTATAAAATGTTACGAAACAACAACCTACAGAGAGAAATGAAAAGGTTTTAGAAATTTCTGTGAATGCTTTGCTTAGATATAATGGAGACTGCGGCGAACAAACAATCTACTTAAAAGGATGCACAATTTAAAAATAATAAAGCGAATGAGAACAGCAATAACATCTCAAGCATTTACCCAGTGCCTTTTCACCCTAAATCATACTTATTAGCTTTACCCACGTTGGAGGCAATGTGTAACTCCGTGCATAAGCTCTGAGGAATACAGCTATTCAGGAAGGAGGGTGGGAGGTGGCGGTGGGATAGGCGAGATGTTAATGGGATTTGTGGGTAGCAACTAAATAACGTATTTAATCACAGTAACAACAGCGTGAGCTTCCAGCAATTATGATCTTCTTAAAGGGTAGCTTCTCTAGCACATCAGATTTTTGAAACGCTATCCAAACTCAAAGGTTAGACCACCGGATTATAAACTTCCTGGGACGGTGTGTTATTTTTTTATCTCCGCCATAGTGCATAATACAAAGTTCTGTGAACATGACACTCAATACTTGTTTGCCAGAATGAGAGATTATATTTTTTTTTACCAGTTTAGAAAATAAGTTACAATACAGGTTTGGCACATAGCCAAAGAGACTCTGCCCATGCATTCAATATGGCCGTGGCGCACAAACTGGCAACCACGTCATTCCGGATTTCTGAGAGCGGAGGGCATCTGGGCCCCTCCAGGGCAGGACAGCATATACCCCCCTTTTCCAACCAACCTCCACCTCCCAAGAAACAGGTGTTGAAACCCTAGACCATTCCTTCTGCATGCATCCTGAATGATGGCTCACACCTACTTCAACTTGGTGACGAAAATACTGGTTAACAATTTGTTAATCGGCGTAGACATATAATAGTTTCTCAGCACAACTAGGCTTGGGAAAAGGGTGTAGACTGAAGCTTTAGAAATTAAAACAAGAAAGATAACTATTTTGGATCTGGGCAGCCTTTGGGAAGCTGGGCTGAGGAAAACACAGAGCAATGCCCTCAGCAGGACTGTATATACTGCCCCTGAGCTGTCCGCAAACACAGCCAGACAGGGCTGCAAGAGCTCAGGGAGATGCTCATACAACAAGCACGTCAAGCAGCATGAGAAAAATGCCCAGCACTTAGGCACTCACGTCGCTTCTATTTAGGGGGATGATGCAAGTGAGACAAAGAGCACAACAAAATGACATGGCTGCAGAGCAGGGAGCTGGCACCGCACGCCTTGAAAGGTTTATAGTCACACATCAGCTTTCGTATTTCTCCAAATAAAAACTCATTCAAAGGAGCAAGGCGTGGGAAATAAAGTACAACCCTATGCGTACAGCATTCCTAAAGACATCTAAGATGCTTCTCCACCACTTGGAAAAGAAATCTGGAACCTTGTCCTCTTCCACTTGATTATTTGGGGTCTAATGACATTAAATATGTACAGAATCTTCACATTTTGGACAGAGTATTGACCACAGCTTCCTGGCATTTAAGGAACTCCATGCATTTAAGCATCAGAAATCTTTCAAATGTATCACATGAATGATGAAGGGAATTGAAAATTATGAATTTTCTTGAACAATCATAGCTGGAGAGACTGGCCATTTTTACGTGCGCTTTTCACGTCAACTGTCTTGGCTTCTATGCCTAGAGTCCATTTGGCCATGCTACTGAAGAGATCAACTTAACTAGTGATTTCAGCTTCACTGGCCTAAGATAGGCCCCCTGAAGGCTATAGGAATTGCTTCGTATCAAGGAATAATTTTAAACAGGAAAGTCAAGTCCCAGCTTCCAGTAATCATTTTTAGAAGAAGAAAAATACCAACCATGGTTTGCTAGGCTTGGTATAGATATAAAAACAAGACAAGCCTTCTGAACGCTTCTAACAGACAGATTCTCAATACGCTCTCCTCTCCCGGGCTCATGGGGTTAGCTTCTGTATAAGGGACAATGGGGACGTTCTGAACTTCAACCTCGTCTAATAATGAAAGTTTAAAAAAAACAGACAGAATCTGGCACCTTGGAGCTGGCAACTTTTGGGGGTGAGATACTTAAAAAAAGATGTAGCGATGGAGCAGTTTGCTTGACTGAAAGGAAGGAATTGACAAGAGTAAGCTGGGAGATGAAAAACAAAGCCCAGTTTGGCCAGGCCAGAGTGAAGAGTGAGAAGTATGGGTTGGCCTGAAAGAACAGTGGAATGACAGGGAAACTGAAAAAGGAGAACTAAACAATAAGATAGAAACCACCAGGAACAAAGAAGATGTAAACTGA
Organism: Mirza zaza; assembly: GCA_008750895.1. Classification (NCBI taxonomy): domain Eukaryota; kingdom Metazoa; phylum Chordata; class Mammalia; order Primates; family Cheirogaleidae; genus Mirza; species Mirza zaza. The sequence goes on from VSMD01134513.1 coordinate 20,057, forward strand.
GAGAATCGTGTGTCCGTGTGTGCTGGGCCAACTTTAAGAGCTTTGACCCACACACAGTGGTCTCAGGAATAAACGACACTCCCCTGTCTCAGATGCCTGAGTCAAAACCCTGCCATTTCCCACTGCCCGAGAGTCCACCATTTGCTATTTAAATATTAAACCGCTACCCTTGAAGGAGTAGACACATAATTGTTCCTAGTCATTACATCTTAGTGTGAATCTGGCTGCTTAAAGTGCTTTCCTCTTGAACAAAAGTTCTTAGTGGAGAAAAGGTGGGTGGTTTTTGTTTCATCTTTTGTTTTTCAGAAAAGGAGATACCCTAAATCTCAAACTCATTCCAGCCAGGGTCCACGCTGCCCATGCAGCCAGTATGGTGACATGAGGGATTTATCACTACAGATCCTCTGTAAGCTCTGCACAGCTCTTCACCGTTCCACGGCACCCATTTAAACAAAGATTCTTTAAGATCATGGCAACAGCAGCTCTAGCTTCAGAGTGTCAGGCAGGAGCACCTTGTAGTTGATACTAGTGATCTGCCCCTCACTGACTGCTCGTATGCCCGACCCAACATAGCTCAGCCCCACGGCCGCTGTGCTTGGCAGGGGAGCTTGGAGCCTTTCTGCAATTCAAAATCAGCCCCCCATCTCTGGGTGGGGACTGCTCCTTGCCACAGCCCATGGCTTGGTGAGCAGAGCCCAGGCTGGATTTCCGCCCCTACTCAGGCCTCGGCTGGGCATCCCCATGATGTGACCAACTCACACCAGTGTGAGGGGCCTGGGACAGACAAGACAACTGGGAATATTATCCTAAGAGTCTTCTTTTGGTTTCATACTTTCAGTTGTTGAATGACTTAGGGGGAAAACACCTTACTTTTCCTGTACCTTACCTTACTAAAAACCAAGTCTGTCTAAAATCCTTCACCAAACCACATGGATATATAGTCAAAGAGTTCCATTCAGAACAAATAAAAAAGAGCCAAAATTATTCTTTACTTTTATTGGGCTGAAAAAGTCTTCTGCTTCATTCAGCATGCACAATGCTTTGCTTAACAAATACAGCGTCTCGTTAAGTTATCTTCAAATGTGCAGGGTAAATACAGACCTCCAAATTTAAACAGTCACTTTAGATACAGTAATTAGTGTAAAGCCCTAATGGGACTTGAGTTTGTACATTTCCAGAAATTGGAATGTGTCTGAAAGATTGCTGTTGCTGTGAAGTCCTTTCCCAGCTAAGAGCCATGGTCTTTTTTTCTTTTTCTTTTTTTAATCCATCTATCATTTAATATGTTCACTTAAAGTCTTATATTCTCTGACCTGCAGAGAATATTTCAACAAAGGAAGAGGAAAAAATATCATTATTTGCCCTGCAATGGTGATTTTTATGGCAAAAAGGTCAGGGAACTGCTATAGATCCCAGAAAACCCATGCAGGCTCACCAAGGATGAAATTCTCTCTCTCTCTCGCCAGCCCTACCTGACTGTGCAGCTGTTAAGGGAACCACCTGTCTCTTAGATTTCCCCACGCCAGCTGCAACTCAGGTCTGAGAGGCACGGGATTCATTTCTAGGTCAGCTGCAACACCAGATGGCGTGGCAACCTGACTCAGGGACAGGCCTCCACTCCCTCCAGCAGCCTGTGTTTGCAACATCAGAGTAAGGTGGGTGGCTAACCGTCTACAACACCCACAGAAGCGCTTCCACGGTCAGTGGCCGCAGCACGCATCCAAGCGGGCAGTCCCGCACATTCCGGTGTGCATTCCCGGAACCCCCTTTTGTAGGCTGTGCATGGAGTGGAGAGAAAGGCCCTGCCTGTGTCAAAGAGGAGAAGTGACCAGCCAAGGGACTCTGGGATCCACAGAGGTGGATGCAGTCTGATGAGTCAGGTGCTTCAGCAAGTCTCAACCCTCCTATTTCTGCTCAATGCTGGTGAGCTCCGCTGCTTCACATTTTCCTACTCGATGCCGTCTAATAAAGCACGTGCACTTTACAAGTCGTGCCGCAGTCTATCCGCGCACTGAGGGGTTTCCGCCAGCGGCAGCAGCCAACTCAGAAAAGGTAAACATGAGGCTCCACACCCAGGTCACTTTATGGTATCTTTTGTTTCAACAATTCACTGTAATAATCAAAGCTTTAGACCTTGGAGTAAAAAAAAAAAAAAAAAAATCCTGCATGTGTTAGTTTATTAACCCCTCCCATTACTCCTCTCTAGGACTTTTTAAATTCACAGGTGAGGTAGGTACAGTGGTAAAACTTGAGATGTGATTTCAGAACCAAATATCACAGCCTTAGGCCACACGGGACCTGAGATTTCTACTACTGATGATCACCAGTGATCGCTACCATGATCACCAAAGATCATGACGGTTCTATACAGACCTTAGAGGGGAAATACATTCAATCTAGCTGGCCATGAACATCTATCTCACTGTGCATTAATTCTGCTGTTTAAACTTTGAACATGCAGCACAGCCCCTGGGAAGGGAACGTGTAAGCCAGACAAAGTGCAGGAGACCGGCCCTGGGCTACTGAAGGCCTCTGTGGAGGCCTCCCGCTGAGCAGTTCTGGGTGGTGAGCAGCAGCAAGACCACCTCGTGCACCGAGGGAAGGAGAGAGGCGCAGAAAAGCTCACCTAGTCCCAATTTCCCATCTGCCACCCCGTCTGTCTACCTCCTCAAAGACC
>VSMD01134515.1:0-11269 GCA_008750895.1 Mirza zaza
AAAAAAAAAAAAAAAAAAAAAAGCAACTAGTACCAGAAGCAAAGCCTGAGGAAGAAAGTTCTAGATTCCATTTTTTAAAAAGTGCGCCCAACTGTAAAGCTAGCTGCCAGGGAAGGGGGAAGGGATGGGCTGGCGCTCAAAGGCAGCAATTCAATCTGGAAATTGGAGATCAAAAAGTGCGGGAGAGACCTCATCTGTCTTCTTTCCTGTTGGACCCCCAATGTGTACTACAGCATGCAGTACGCAGAAGGTGCTAGATTTATACCCGATGAATGAATAAACAAACATATGTATGTGGGAAGAGAGGTCCGGAAGATCGCGTGCCCAGGCAGGACGCAGCCTGAGGGATGAAGGATTAGGAACAGAGAAAAGTGAGAAGCTGGGGTGGGGGAAATCCAGGGTCTGGGAGAGGCGGGGGTGGGGGGGGACTTAGGGAAGGGAGGAGCAGGGCACTGGCCGGGCGGCCTGGACCTTCACCTTCGACGTCCGGGGGCGGCAACCCAGGGTGGTAGTGCTGCCACAGCCCCTGCAGGAAAGCAGCGCCGCTATCCACGCAGCGGTGCTTGGAGCTAGTGATGAGCTGCAGGCGGCCATAGTTCTCCTTGCTGAAGAGGGTTGGGAAGAGCGAGGCCATACGCAATGCCAGCTGTCGCATATCCTGCCGTCCCTTCTCCACTAGTTGCCCGTCCATCCAGTCCGCGTACCACAAAGGCCAGTCGGCCAGCGCGGCACCCAGGTCCCTGCTGCCGGCGCTACCGACCCCGTCATCCCCGGGCCCGCGAGCCTGCAGCAGCCCGTGCAACTGCCTCAGCTTTCGGATCTGTTTGGCCGTAGGGTAGCGGGTGCCGTGGCGAATGAGGGCGACCAGCTGCACCGGGGTGCAGGCCCCCTCCAGCAGCTCCGGGTCTCGCCACGGCGCCTCGGGACCCGACAGCAGCCCAGGGTTGACGTCCTCATAGCGAGTCTTGGTGCCAAAATAGGGGCTGAGCACCGTGGCCACTGGGTCCCTCGGCTCTAGGAGAGAGCAGCGCACAAGCGACGAGAGCAGCGCCGCAGCCAGGGCCGCGCCGGGTGGTACGGAGGCCCAGAGGAGGCGGCAAGGTCCGCGGAGCATGGTGGGCTTCGGCCCGCGGAGGGCGACGCACCAGCTGCTGACGCCCCACTTCCGGGTCCAGGGTCAGTGGGCGGGCCCGGAGGGCGCTTCCGGCCGAAGGGGTTAGGTGGGCCGCGCCTCGTCTGCGCCGAGGGTGGGGAAATCAGGGCGGCTGGCTAAGGCTCCTGAGTGCTGACAGAAAGCTTCGAGGATCCCTGTGGACCTGTGGCTCAAGTGGAGCCGGCGGAAAACCCTGAGGAGCTTGGGACAGCCACGGCTTAGGTGGAGCCGGCGTCCCTGACTCGGAGCGTGGGCGAGTTTCCTCTTAGCCGGTGCCTCAGGGATTGACGCCAAGACTCCCCCGCTTTTTTCAGTTGTCTTGGGTGTGAATGAATCCCAGGCTGAACCGTAGCCTCCCAGCCTGCCCAAACAGAACTTGTTTTAACGTATGACTCTCGTATCACCACCTTTACTCCTTTTGCTATGTTTTTCAAAGTGTAGTCTCTGAACATCTGCTTAAAATCCACCTGAGACGGTGGTTGAAAATCCAAATCGCTGGGCCTTAGTGCAAGACGCCTCTTGAAGCACTAGGTTATTTTTTTGGTTTAGAGTTAGAAAATAAGCAGTGTACAACAAAGAAAGAAACCTGAAAAGGAGCTTAGTTCTGCAGGAATTTAAATTCTGAGTCTTTGCTACAATCTTGACCTGTACTGCCAGAACTAACACAGACATCAGTGAGACAGCACCCTAAATGTTCTGTGTTTGTTGATCCCAAAGACTTAGAGAGTAGAGACATAGCAATCTTGATAGCTTGGGCGCCTTGGGTAGTCGCCCAACAGATGTACTCCTTTATTAAGCACGAACTAATCTGTTTTGGAAGCAAACATGCTATTTATCACCACTGCAGGTCAGTATTCTCTCATGTACTTACATACTCAGATCAGCTGCTGGGTTTTTTGTAGGTGTTAACCGAAATACGAAATGCTTGACTGAGGCAAGAACAACAATGGAAGTTTATTAAGCTAGAAAAACTAATCATTTATCTATTTCCTTAAAGGGGGGAAGGCATGTAGGAAGGGGACAGGTAGATGGTAATACAAATGGTTACATTTTTGTGAGAGACTTCAGTTAATGCACAGTGTATCTGCATTTTACATAAGATAGGTGATTGATTGTAGTAAAGGAAGAGTCAATTATATCTCTGGGATCTCATCTTACCTTTGTTCTGCACCTGGGGAGATAAGCTTGTACTGTTATCAATGTGGAATTAAACAGGCTTTAGTTTTAGGAGCAGACCTAGGTTACAATTAGCATATCCTTGTTTGTGGGAGAATGTACATACATCTTGAAAGGTTTGGAGGACAGCAAAGAATTTACTTATGAATGATTTGTGAGGGCAGTCATCCAGAGATGCCTGAAGCCTTTTGATTTTGGGGTTTGGTTTTGACACAAAGTTGTGAAGTAGTATTATTTTGAAGAGGGTGTTGCATGACCCAGCCTCCAGGCTTAACTTTCCATTTGGCCTAAGGAGTTTAGGGTCCTGAGATTTTTTATTTTCCTTTACATAGGTTATCTCTCAGAATCTTTGCCTGACCCTAAAAATCATCAATCTGAATAATACCCTGGTTTTTTCACTTGAACTTCAGTTTATATGCCAGTTGGGAAAAGTATTACAGAAATCATATGGTGATCCAAATTCAGAAATTTGGATTGTTTTTCTAACTGTATATTTCCCTTCAAAGACATTACTGCTTTGCCCTTGGTAAGTCCATCACCATCTTTACTCCTTTTCTCTTTGGTTAAGTGCCTATCTGGTTCAGAGAGGCATGCCTCTAATGTTAACCAAGAAGAAAAGGATGTAAAATCAAGAATAGGTTCCAACCCAAATTTTGAAAAATTTGAGATGTTCTCTGCAGGAAATGTAGCAGCAGGAGCTGTGAGCTGGCTGTTTCCTTAATGCTGAATGGGTGTGGACGAAGGAAATCAGGAGTCCGACCTGACAGAAAGCTGTCTGGTCAGCAGCCAGAGAAGTTGAAGTAAACAGCCATGTCTCCAGGGACTGCCATCAGGTAGGAGGCCTGAGAATGTTCTTTGAACAGAGCAATCTCAAAATATAGAGATTGGGGAGTAAATGGCCATCTCTTTCCTGCCCTTGAGTTCCCTCGTTCCCTCTTGAGTTATACTAATAAAAGCAATGTGTGCACAGAGGACGGGGCTCTTTGCTCTTAGAAGCATTGAGTCTCCCACGCCCACTTATCCTGATAATTGGCTACTTTGTCTTCATTTCTGCTGAACCACTTGGTTTGGGATTGCCTGTGCTTAGCTGGACTCAGCAGGAAACCATCTTCAGGGCAATAGATATTCTTTTTGATACGCCTTTTGTAGAATGTCAATGTCTAAATATCCATGGCCAGTGATTTTTTTTTTTCTAAATTTTGCTCAAATTAGTATTTAGTGAATATCCTCCCCCCCTTTTAAAACTCTAATCCTTTGACAGATTACACCCCTTTAGTAGACTTGTGTCAGGTGATCTCACTATATTTTGCTTAATATATGTGCTTAATAATCATCATCTCTCATGCCCAATCTTTTGAGTCCTCAGGAGTATCAAGTCTTCCCAAAGGCATCATTTACTTCTTCTTAATGAAGCAATCTTTAGAGACCCTACTCTACTTAGAAAACCCAAGGCACACATTTTATACACTAAATTTGCCCTAGCTTGGTTTTATTTCCTTTCCCCAATTTCTCATTTGTTAATTTTGTGCTGTTTTATATGCTTACATTAATCAACTGCAATTCTTTTGATGTCATGGCAAGGTGACAATGATAAAATAAGCAATGCTTTCATGTTTTTGAGTAGGAAAAAGCCAGATATAAAGAGGATAAAGAGTACATAAACTTTGGATCCAGATTCTAAGCTCTGCCGCTCATTAATGAAGTAACCTTGGGAAGTTACCCAAGTTCTCTGAGCCCTAGTTTCCTTACCTGAGAATTAGTAATTTTAAAATCTCCATTGTGGAATTACCATGACAATCAGACATGATATATTTAAAATTCATATAATAGGCTGCTATAAATGGTATTTTTATCATTAATAATGTTCAATGTTATTATACCTGCACTGAGATGCTTATCTTTCTGGCAATTATATGGATTACACTTATTTCCATTGAACATGAAAGCGAATGCCTTTCACAGGCAAGACATGCATCAAAGATCATTTTATAACTTTCCAAATGATAAAAGTCCACTCATCTCACTTAAAATGGGTGTCTCATTCCTAGAGAAGTGGACAGCCTTTGAAAAGTTTTGAGAAAGCCCTGCTCATGTTTTCATGTCAGACCATGTCTTAATTCTCTAGGCAGCCTGTAAATTGGCTGACCTTTGAGATGCCACAATATTAAGAACATGGTCTCTAAAGTTTAGACTTTCTGGTTTTCAGATTCCAGTTTTATCACTTATTATCTGTGAGATCTTGAGTAAGTTAAACTCTTTTGCCAATTGGGTAATACAGAGGAGGTTGCATGATACGAAATATGGCTGCCCCTTTGCAGAGATCGTAGGTGATTCACCTTCCCTCATAAGAAGTTGTGGGAATGTGAGCAATCATTTGGCAAATCTAGCACAACATAAGAGGAAAGAAAATTAATTGCTCAGTTTCCTTGAAGAAATGGGAGAAGATGGAACGAAGAGCACAGATAGAGAATTTGGTTTGCACCAGAAGGAAAGGAAACATTACCTTCTGAAGAAATATTGGAAGGATGGGCGAACATGTGGATAAAATTGTAGGCCTGGCAGGAGGGATTTCATGGAATTCAAGCCTGATGGCTTCAGTTTCCTCAGTGACATAGGAGACAATATTGTCTGAAGAGATTAGGAAATGGGAATTAAGTCCTGGAATGTGGAAATGGTTTGGATTCGTGACTGAGAGAAATGGGACAGTAATGGGAAAGGATGTACAACTAAAAGGAATGGGGGTGGGGGAATAAAAGTATGCATGCTCAGCTCTGAGGATCCAAATGAGAATGAAAGACTTGAGTTGTTGAGGCTGTGCAATTTTATCCAAAAGTGAACATTATCTGTTGTGTTTTTCAGAGTAGAAAAGAAACAAGTTTAACTTGATTGTTCTGTATTATTCTAATAAATCTTAAGTAGAACCTTCTAATCAATCCACTGTACTAAAGAATAGGCTAGAAGCTAGGAGTTTGAGGCTGCAGTGAGCTATGATAGTGCTCCTGCTCTCTAGCCTGGGCAACAGAGCAAGACTCCATCTCTAAAAAAAAAAAGAAGAAGAAGAAGGAGATGAATAATAGGCTAGGCTAGATTATTGTCAGATTATTCATAGGGCTTCAAAAATAGTCATTCTACTCTTAAGACTGCATAGTGTCATGTATAGTATTTTAAGTCATAGCCATCTACTGGTAACTTAAAATACTATATATGTATATAATACATAATATATGTATGTATATAATATTAAAGTATAGCCATCTGTATACTTTTAATGGCATCTTCTTTTAATTAAAGAAGATGGTTTTCTGGTAAAGAAACAATGAAGAAAAGGAAAAGGCTAAATTCTGTGGGGAAAACACCAGGTTATCTATGTAAGCATATACAATATTGATTAAGAACATAGTCTCTCAAGTTTAGACTTTCTTGTTTTCAAGTTCCAGTTTTATTATTATCTGTGAGATCTTGAGTAAGTTAAACTCTTTTACCTCAATTTTTTTCATCTGTAAAGTGGGGATAATAGTATCTAGCCCTGAGATTGTTGAGAGGATTAAACAGTTTATATAAAGCCTTTATGTAGTTCTGGGCCCCAGATAAATATTAGTTACTTTTATTAAGCAGAATCAAAATGTTCTGTATTATTGCTTTTTCCTTAAACAAATTGACAAATGGTCAGTTTTTCATAGATTTTTATTATCTCACAACTACATTAAGCAACTAACTTTGTGCCTGTGCCAAAAAAGTTTTAGCTCTACTATCTTTCTGCTTTGCTGTTGCATCATTCCTCTTTTAACAGTTGCCAGTTGGTGCTTATTTGCTTTTTGTTGCAGTAGAAGAATCCAATGGAAGGGGGATGTGTACGGAAGCCCCATGTATATGGATGGGGCTGGAGTGATTCAGGCCTCAACAGCAGTCCTTTCAACCTCACTGGAATGTGGAGGCTGTATAGATCAAAAGCTCTAAAGATTACACGATAACTTAGCTCAAAAGGAGCCATACTATCACTGATAGCTGACCACTAGGTTGTTCTCCAGCATATCAAAGCTACATTAAATTGCTTGAAGTTGTGCTTCAATTAATGTAAAAAACTTCATGAACCACATACAATCACTGAAGTAACCTGCTGTTTTCATTCTCTATCATCCTCTGCCAAAGTAGTTATTTTGCAGTGACAGAACTTCTCTGCTATCCTGAACTTCTCTGCTGTCCTTTGAACTTTGATGTTAATAATTCTTTATTCCCATCAAATGTTGGCTCTGAATCCACAGAACTATTTGAGAAACCAGGTGCAAAATTATGGTGGGTTTAAATTACCAAAATTCTTTATATGTTTTGCTATTCCTATTTATTAGAGGAAAACCATAGACATATACTTTCTAGTCCTGTTCTATAGTGAATCACCTGCACAAATCAGCATTGTTGCTCAGAAACATATTTTTTCCCAAAAGTCTTCTCCATCCAAAATATATTGTTATCTCATCACAAACATAGATAATAGGTTTCCAAATGCTAGTAAAAAAAATCTCTCTTCTTCCCTGTATTTTTTAAGAACAGGCATAGATAATAGCAGTCGTGTTTTAGTATCTTATTTTGTTCTAAAATGTTAGTTTTCCAAAATTGGAAAATCTCTTTCAGCCATTGGATCTGTAGGACGATTGATCAGCTGAATTTAAAGCAATTAATCTTTCCTTTTCATCCCAATGAATAGAGGACTTTCCGAACAAAAGTTCTTTATGCTTTATCAAAAAGGCTGTTTTTTACTGTGTAGTCCCTTAATGTGAATTTCTTGTTGCCTCAATGGCCCATGCATGAACCAATCCTCATTAAGGTTTTGTTCAATTTTATTGTAACATAAACCCAATTTTGGGGGGTTTAGTTGCATTGTCTATATTGTATATTACTAAGTATTAAAACCCAAATAATATCTAAGCCAGAAAAGCAACATAGACACCTGTGGATTCACATACTTGGTTGCAGCACCATTAGTAAACAAGAAAGTTCACACTCCAATTAAAGCAACCATTATGGTTCCACAAGTAACATTCCTTATTATCCCACCTCACCTTTCCTGTCTTTCTTCCTACACTGCCTGATTCTTTAAGAGATAAGTCAGGTGCTGGTAAATGATTCATTAGTTAATATCTTAGATGCAAGGGCTATGATGAAAATGGTGAAAATATTTATCCCATATGTTATGTTAAGTAGACTGTCAGCAACTATTTGTTGAGAGAGTATATGAATAAATAAACAAATGAAAATAGAACAGATAGGCAGAGTGGGAGGCTAAAATGTGGACGTAATATTGTTTTGCATTCGTGTGGTGTAATTATCTCATTATATCTTCCCAGCTATTCCATAACCTATGCAGACTAATATTTATATCATGTTGTGTATGTGGCAATCAAGACAAAGAGAGGCTAGGTGCTTACCTAAAGTCATCCAACAAGTATTTACTATTATAGATCCAGTTCTAGAATGGGAATGATGGAAACAGAGTTATTTCCATGTTTCTTTTCCTGGTACCTACCCTATTCCTGATAAATGAACAATGACTTCAAAAGGTATCACTCTTAGTTGGGGTTAAAATGACAAATTTACTACAGTACATAATACTGTAGCACTTACTGTTGATTAACCACCCAACAATTATTCTTTTGGGGGGGAATCTTTGGAATGGGCAGGTGTTCACCTCCCAGAAAGCTCACTCTATCCTATCCTCAGAAGAAAATCTGAATGTGGTCTAAACCAAGCTTCGTAACTGTTTTTCTTGCCAGTTTTGGTTTAGGGAAGAGTATGTAACTCATTTCTAGCCAATGAGATGTGGGGAGCAGTCTACTGGGGGGTTTCTGGGAAAGATTTTTTTTGTCCTAAGAAAGAAATAATAGAGCATGAACTATCAACACTTTATAGGGTCAATGGATTAGAGATCCTATTGAGTCAAAGGAGTATTGAATTTGACATAGTAAAATAATGTGGAAGGAAAAGTGGTATTCAGTGAATAAAATTCACTCAGTCAAAATTGATATTTTGAAAGTAGTGTAGTAGTTGTTATTGATTTAAGTGAAACAGTTTAGAATATGAGATTAAGAAAGTTTATCCCTGGCAAGTTATATAATACAAATCATTTAAAGGTAAGGAGATCCTGGTTCCAAACTTCTGCTCCTATTGGACTTAAGCCTCAGTAGCTTCTCACCTTCCATTAGTATATGTATCCCTCCTTCCCAACCCCTAAAAGGCCCCTGCTCACTCAGCAACTTTTCAATCAATTTTATTAAAATAAATTATTTTACACAGATGTCTTATTTTTAATAGATGTTATTAGTGGTTTGGAAAGATGAAAGAGATTGACATCACAGAGTTGCCTATAATTTTAAATGTAATTTTTAAAAAACTTTGCTCTTAAAATTATAGAGAGATACACACAAGGAAGGGACAACTGCCCTTTATGTTAGCATGTCCGAATATGATGACTAAACCGGCTGCAGCCATCTTGCAACCAGGGAGGAGCCAGCTTGAAAACAAAACCAGGACAATGAGATGACACAGCAAGAAGTAGAAAGAACCTGGATCCTTGATGATGCTATTGAGCTGATGAATTAAACCTGGAGTGTATCTACTATGGGCTTCCTGTAAGGAATTGAAATGTCTTTGCTGTTTGAACCAGTGTTTCATTGTTTTCTATTGAAATCCTCCTAATTGGTATAAAGTAACTATTAACTCCGCCACAACGCCCCCACCCTTTAGGATGTCCTCCTTTTCTTGATTTTGCTGAAGTCACTTATTGAAAATAATAGAAAATCACAATGGTGATTTTCTGAGTCTATCTTCTTAGCTATGACGTTGGGTCTCCAACTCACGAATATGGTTTATGAAGCATGGGAAGAACTAAGAGTAGGAGGTAGATGGGTAGGACAAGATGTCTGGTGATGGAGATGGTCTGCGTCAGGGCAGTTGAGTAGGAAGGGTGAAGTGTGAAAGCTAAGCAGGAGATGCAAATGAAAATCAGAGAGAAGGTCCCTCTTCAGAACAGGTCCTTAGAAAGCCAGTCTTAGGAACATAAGGGCCACACCTTTGGGAAGAATTGTAGAACCCACATTATAGTAATAGCATCACTGAAATCCATGTTCTTCTCTTAAGGGGAGAAATCAGTGTTCATAAGATATGAAAGGATTCTCATCATGCTTGTTTTCTTCAGAAACAGACCAAATTCTGATATGTCTTAATGATGACATGATGATCTAAAAATGAGAAGGTTGATTTCAGTTTTTCCTCTTAACACCCAAGAGGTCCATGGTATTGTTCTCTCAGCCTGCCACAAGTCCTGCAAACCGGAAGATAGCCTTAACGTTCAGTCTAGGGTGGTTCTTCCCAATGACCTCTTGTCTTTCCTAAATGTCTTAATAAGGACCTAGTACTATCCTACCATAAATTATATGAAAACTGTTCAAATGAATTAACTGTAAATCTAACAAACAGGCTGTTCTTTGCCTGATGACTCTAGAGGTACATATTTATTCTTAAATTTTAGGAATTTGAGAAAAAAATTAACAGCCAAATGTTTTATATTCCATTGAGTTTTAAGCCATAAAGAGGAAGGAAACAGCCAGGCGCGGTGGTTCACACCTGTAATCCTAGCACTCTGGGAGGCCGAGGCGGGAGGATCGCTTGAAGTCAGGAGTTCGAGACCAGCCTGAGCAAGAGCGAGAACCCATCTCTACTAAAAATAGCAAGAAATTAATTGGCCAACTAAAAATATATAGAAAAAATTAGCCGGGCATGGTGGTGCATGCCTGCAGTCTCGGCTACTCAGGAGGCTGAGGCAGAAGGATTGGTTGAGCCCAGGAGTTTTATTTTTATCAAGTAGTGTCATCTGAAGAAAAATAGGTTTTATTAATGTGGAAAATAAGAAAACAAAGTTTTCGATTGGTTCTGGGAAGATTTCAGGTCTGTTTCTAGAAAGTTAAATGTCCTGATTTTTTTCTTTAAGTGACTGTGGTAAGCTAAACAATGGCCTCCTTTATTTCCACGTGCAAATCCCTGGAACCTATAAATGTAACTTTCTATGGCAAAAGACTTTGCTAATGTGATTAAGTTAAGGGTCTTGAGAAGATTATCCCGTGGACTTAATATAATCACAAGAGTTCTTTTTTGAGACAGAGTCTCACTTTATTGCTCAGGCTAGAGTGAGTGCCATGGCATCAGCCTAGCTCACAGCAACCTCAAACTCCTGGGCTCAAGCAATCCTGCTGCCTCAGCCTCCCAAGTAGCTGGGACTACAGGCATGTGCCACCATGCCCGGAGAATTTTTTCTATATATATTAGTTGGCCAATTAATTTCTTTCTATTTATAGTAGAGATGGGGTCTCGCTCTTGCTCAGGCTGGTCTCGAACTCCTGAGCTCAAATGATCCGCCCACCTCGGCCTCCCAGAGAGCTAGGATTACAGGCTTGAGCCACCGCGCCGGCCAAGAGTTCTTATAAAAAAGTCAACTTCTCTAATTATTAGAGAAATGCAAATCAAAACCACAATGAGATACGACCTAACCCCAGTAAGAATGGCCCATATCAAGAAATCCCAAAACAACAAATGCTGGCGAGGATGTGGAGAGACAGGAACACTCCTACACTGCTGGTGGGACTGCAAATTAGTGCAACCTTTGTGGAAAAGAATTTGGAGATACCTCAAACAGCTAAAAATAGAAATACCATTTGACCCTGCAATAGCATTGTTGGGCATCTACCCCAAAGAGCATAAGACATTCTATTATAAAGACATCTGCACCCGAATGTTTATAGCAGCACAATTCACTATTGCACGGTCATGGAAACAACCCAAGTGCCCATCAATTCATGAGTGGATAACTAAAATGTGGTATATGCTCACAATGGAATATTACTCAATCCTAAGAAATGACAGTGAGCTAGCACCATTTATGCTATCCTGGAT
>VSMD01134517.1:0-16531 GCA_008750895.1 Mirza zaza
AAAAAAAAAAAAAAAAAATGCTATGTAAATAGTTGTTATACCATACAGTTTAGGAAATAATGGCAAGAAAAATAAGTCTATATATGTTCAGTACAGATGCAATCTTTTTTCTCAAATATTTTCGGTCCATGGTTGGTTGAATGCATAGATGTGGAACCCATGGATACAGATGGCCAACTGGTTTCAAAGTTACAATGTTAACCAATGCAATGGAGGGATAAATAGTACTTTAACTATAAAGAAATCTGGGGGGTCACAGGGATGGTGACATGTCTAAATCCTTGTCTACAAGAGAACAGAAGCTAAGCATATTATTTAGAGATAGGAGGTAGCTCCCAGAAGCAGTAAAAAGAGAACAAGTGAAAGTAGTTCCCTTTAGGGTTTGGGAGGTAAGATGGGGAGAGATGCAGCTGTTGGTTTTCATTGCTAGACTTTCCAAATATTTTACTTTTTAATCCTGTTCATACATTAATATTGCCTTGATTCAATTTTTTAAAAAAAGAAAACAGCTATGCATTATATTATCTAGGTTTCTAACCTCTCTTAAAAAGTTAGTTGATTTTGTTTTCTTCTCTGAATTTGAGTTTACATGCCTTGCAATGGGGATATTACAAATAGTTTATTTTTATAGCTCTTATGTCTCTGTAAGTTTCTGTAGCTCCCGTTAAGTCTGTTTTGTATGTGTCTTGATTTATAAGATGTTGGCGAATGATTCCAAATAAAGCCTTCTTTCTTGCAAAAATATGTAAAGAAATAGCAACAGATGATTCAGAGTTTGAAGTGAGTACATTCATCTCTGAAGCACTAAGCTCTGATCCGGGCAGCAGGCAGAGGTGGCTGCCCTGACCAGCACGTTGCCTGTGTTCACCTGAGCCTGGCCCTGACCCAGACCCAGTCTGCCTCCTGCTTGGTCCTCCCCAGGAACCCACCTCCGTCCTCCATTCCCATCTCCAGGCCAAACTGGAAATCTTGGACCCATTAACCTCAAGTTCACAGGCCTGCAATGGGTCTATGGACAGGCTACAGGGAACCCAGTTTTACACTTGCAACTCCATGTTTTTCTGGGAAGAGCGTCCACACAGCCATCAGATTTCTAGTCTCCAGGACCCTAGAACTGAAAAGGTTTAGCTGTACAAAGGTCTCCAGTACTCCTGACAAAGCACATTAAGTGGTTTTTACACCTACAGAAACAGTAAAGACTGTGATTCTCTATCCCTTTTCATGCTTCTAATGTAGCATGCTGACTAGGAGCCTCACCTTGGGACTAAACTGCCTTCATCATTTCCTAGCTGTGTGACCTCATGCAAACTGCCTAACCTCTCTGTGCCTTTGTTTTCCCAATTATAAAATAGGGCAAATAATAGTACCTATCTCTTTGGGTTGTTGTGAGGGTTAAATGAGTTAATATAGGTAAAGTGCTCAGAACAGAGCCTGACACCAAGGCAGTTTTCGGTGGTCTTTGGCCCTTCCCTGTGCAGCCTGACAACTCACAAATGATCATCCTCAATTGCCAGCTCGGTGGGCATCTTCTATGTGCCTGGGGATGTAGCTGAAGCACAGCCTAGGGGCAGTGTGGTGCCTTGGGAGGGCTCTATGTGCATAGATGATGCCACAGGGATCCCATGGAGAAGAGCAGGAACTCTCAAAGGTGGTGTGGTCAGGGGGTGGGGAGTGTGATCATGGCTTCTGCATTGAGCACCCCTCCCAACAGCCTCCTGGGGCTCTTTCATCTGCGGGGCCAGTCCTTCTCATCATCCTAACACACCCTCCTCTCTGCCTACTTGGCCAACACCCACTCATTCTTGAACTTAGCTTGGGTCCCTCCTCTGAGAAATCTTCCGTGACCACTGCCTCCCCATGTGACGCTCTGCTCTTCCTTTGAGACCCCCTTGTGTTTACTGTGCCCTCTCCATGCCATGCCCTGGGTAGAGCGAGCTTCATGCGTTAGCTATTTAATCCTCACAACCACCTCGTGACAAACAGAGATGATCATCATCCCCCAGTTACATACAGATAAGAAAATTTAAGCTTGGAGAAATATTTAAATCTCAATTTCTCCAAGGCCAGGGCCCATGTTTTATCCACTTCCCTGGACTCCCTTTCTGTTCTGCCCAACTCCTGCCCTGGTTGTTTTAGCTTCTCCTTTGTTTAAATTCTCCTGTGACCCTCTTGAAGACAGGGATCATTTCTGATTCATTTCTGTGTCCCAAGCACCTATCATTGTGCCTGGCATACAGTAGGCACTCAATAAATGTTAAATGGATGGAGCTATTTTGATTTTGGGCTCTGCAAAATTTTTGCCATGGCTATCCCCAGATTGCAACCTTTTAAAAAGCCTTCTATTCAGATCTCGCGAACTTAAAAAAATATAAAATAAAAATAAATAAATAAATATAAAAAGCCTTCTAGCCTGGATCAAGGTAAACCCATACTTAATTCAATAAGCAAATATTCATATTTATTTAGTGCCTCCTATGTGACAAACACCAAGGATACAGCAGTAAATAAAACAGCAACCCCCCTTGTCCTCTTCTCATTCAAGAAAGCTTCACTGGGCATCTCCCCCTGGCAGTGCCATTATGGTGCCTCTTGCTGGGGAGAGAGTGCTGAAGAGGACAGGCATGCTCTTTTGGAGTTACAATCCAAATGAATAAATACATGGGTATAAACAAAAAGCTACTCCCACCTAAAACCAAAATATAGTGGCTCCCACCTCCCAGGCAGGTTGACAGTCCCAGGGCCGCTGTCTCAGCTGCACATGTTCCTGAGCAGCCCTTCTGACTCAGGCAGAGGCCTCCCTGCGCAGGTCACGCTGGGCTGCCTCCTCCTCCCTGTCCAGACCCAGGGGAACAGCCTGAGCAGCCCTGGCACACTCCAGCTTTGCCTGGGCAGTTGCTAGCATGGGGATTAAAGGGAGAAAGTGCAGCGGGAGCATAGGAGGTGAAGCCGGCAAGCTAAGGCGAGGGCCGGCTCCCTCCCGGGTTGGCAGCGACTGGGACAGCCCAGGTCAAGTGCAAAGAAAGACCACAGAAGCTCTGAGACTGACCTGGGGCCATACATCACAGAACTCACCACACAAGTCCTTCCTGTTATTTTCCCTCTGTGCACAGACCTCATAGCTGTGGAAGGGAGGGCAGGGAGGGTCTGCTGCCTCAAAGAGAATCTTCTCCCTCCCAACCCCAGCCTGCCCCCTCCCAACCTCCCGATCCCCATCCCCACCCCAACTACTAGATCATGTGGGAAAGGAGAATCTTGCTATTGGATTACAAAGGCTTGACACAGAATTCAGAGGGTGGATTAAATCAGCTCTTGACTCTTTCCTTCCATTTGCCTCTCTGCCCACAAGACAAACAGTGGTCTGTTCTTCTGACCTCCTCAACCACATGACAGTCAGGGCACAGATCTTCAGCAGCTCTCTCTGGGGTCTTCCCCACCCTCTCACTTTCACCCTGACTTGCCTTGGGCACCCAGTGGAGTCTTCCTCTGTCCAATCCCCCAACACCACCCCAGCTTCTGAAATTAGCTATTCTTCCTTCAGGGACTATATAAGCACATACTGGATTACTTGGGGAGGTGGGACTTAGCAACTTCTTTATCCTCAGGAGTCCAGATCATCTCTTGATTTAGGGGTAGGCCTGCAGACTCACAGGGGTCTCTTACTTGGCTGCACCAGCTGAAGGAGAAAGGCAGGAGGGATTCCAAAGGAAAGAAAAGGGCCACAGCATCACTTTCCTGCAGTGTAGGACAGCTTTGTTGTCTTTCCTCCCTAGCCGCCTAAATAACTCTTCCCTGATTTTTAAGGTTCAGTTCAAATGGCTCCTCTTCTAGTTCCCCTGTGCTGAGATCCCCCAGTCCATAGTGGCATCAAGTTGCTCTGAGTATGAAGAGATGCCACAGTAAATGCAACAAATTTACTTCCATGTTGTGTGTGTGTGTCTTCTCCCAGGTTGAGTGCTGCTCTGTTCTTTATTGGCCGCACGGGTCTAGGCGGAGAACAGGTTCTGACCGCATGCTCTAGGTGCTGAACTCACTGAGGGCAGCAGGCAGGCTTCAACCGCTGTGAAGCTCCCACAGCCTCTTGGCATGTGCACAGCTATGTGGTAAACATTTGTTTCCTTGTTGATTGATGGATGATTAAAATGGAAACTTGTTCCATCATTTGATTTACTTTCCTGATAAGACAGGGAGGTAGGTGGCTCTATGGGGAAGGGCCTGTACCTTGTCTATTGTTTGCCTGATGTGCTGTTTCAGCAAAAACTGAGACTGAATAGAACTCCAGAGGAGTGGAAACTACAGGGAAGGTTGTCCTTTTCTAGGTTCATGTTCCAAAGCAATGATAAAACATCCAACTACACTTCCATTCCTAGCTCAGAAACCACAACAGATGGGAGTGGGTGTGGGCAGTAATTAGAGGCCAAGGAGGGTGAAGAAAGCCATCCAGCAGGCCCAGGAAAACCTCATCAAAGAGAATCAGCCCAGAGAATAGAGGCGCCCTGGGTTTGCTTTGGAAGAAAGGACAGGGGATTATGTCCTGGCTCCTACACGAACAAGAGACCTGGCACTGACTTGGACCATCCACATAGTAAAGCCAGTAATTACGTGTTGTGTGCAGGGCCAGCCTAGTTTCTCAGCGCCACATCCATTTCCTGTGGTGGGTGGCAGGTCTACAAGGAATAGCAATGCCAGGTTTTCTCAGCTCTCTTCTCAACATGGAGAACTTAGAATAAAGCCAAAGAGCATGGTTTGGAAACACAAAGCAAGCCACAGTGAAGATCGTTTGAGGAAGATGAGCCAGGTTTCAACCAGAATGGCGGATTCCTTATGAATGGTGAGCCAAGCCATGGAGCGTGCTGCAGTGGTGGAACAGTCTGGGTGAAAATGGACCTCCTGGGTGGAGGCAGAGAGCAGGAAGTGGGTGAGGAAGCACCTACTTGGATCTGGGGCAGGGAATGATTTGGCTCATGTCATGATCATTCCCAAAGACTGCACAGGAACATCTGAAGATTGCTAAACCCTGTGAGAGGTTTAAGGTCACAGTTCCTGCCCTGTCCCATGGCCTTGGCCTCAGCACTGTCTGTTAAGAGAAATGGCTCCTTTCCCTTTGCCCCACCAAATCAATTTTAAAAAAAAAATGACTTCATTCAGTAAAGTTAGTCATTGGCTACCTTCACATATGGCAGCTATCAGAGTGGAAGGTACCAAAGAAGTAATTGTGATCTCCACCAGTTTGGAGCTCCAGGAGGGAGATGGCCATGGGGGATGCCAGCTTGGGAGTGTGCCTCTGAAAAGGAGTCCTTCCTGGTGTCATTCACCCCATGGAGTGATACTCCAGGGTGTCTGTCTCCTTATGCCCACATGACTGGGTGGCACACATGCTGGGGTGAGGAGGTGTCACTCCTGCTTCAGCCTCCCGAGTAGCTGGGACTACTGGCATGCACCAGCACGTCCAGATAATTTTTCTATTTTTTTGTAGAGATGGGGTCTTGCTCTCGTTCAGGCTGGTCTTGAACTCCTGAGCTCAAGCAGTCCTCCCACCATGGCCTCCCAAAGTGCTAGGATTACAGGTGTGAGCCACCATGCCCAGCCTCTGCCCCCCTTTTTATCTTTAAAATTGAGATCCCATGGTGTATGTATATATGTATATATAAACATGTGTACCTATTTGTACATATATGTATATAAACATATATTGTCTTGTTGATTTTATTATAAATGAATACCTGAGCCTGGGTAATTTATAAAGAAAATATTTTTTTGGCTCATGGTTCTGCAGGCTGTACAAGAAATGTGGCGCCAGCATTTGCTTCTGCGGAGGGCCTCAGGCTGCTTCTAGTGGAGGAAGGTGAAAGGGTGGTGGCATGTGCAGAGATCACATGGAAAGAGAGGAATTAAGAGAGAGAGGGGAGGGATGCCAGGCTCTTCTTAATAACCAGCTCTCCCGGGAACTAATAGAGCAAGAACTTACTCAATACCTGAAGGACAGCACCAAGCCATTCATGAGGGATCCATCCCCATGACCCAAACACTTTCCCTTAGGCCCCACCTCCAACACTGGGGGTCAAATTCCAAACATTTGTTTGGAGGAACAAATATCCAAACTATAGCATATATATACATTTATGTATAATTAATAGCTTTTATTTAGTGACATTGTAAATAGTGGCAACAAATATTTCTTTATACACTCATAGAATCACTATATAGAATCAAGATATAGAATATTTCCATTACCCCCAGAATTTCTCTTGCATCCTATCTCAGTCAGCTCTCTCAATCTCCAGCTCAAGGCAACCACTGCTCAGCTTTCTTATATCACAGATTAGATTTGGTTTTCTAGTGTTTCATATAAATGGAAACATATAATATGGATTCCTTTTTTGTCTGTTTCTGTCACTCAGCATAATTTTTTGAGGTTCATCCTTGTTGTTTCAAGTCTAAGTGGGTCATTCCTCTTGATTACTCAGTAGTGTTCCATTGTATACCTACACCACAGTTTACCCATAGACGTTTGGGTTGTTTACCATTTGGGGCAATTATGAATAAAGCTACTATGGACAAGTCTTTGTGTGGACATATCTTCATTTCTCTTGAGTAAATACCTAACAGTGGAGTTGCTGGATCATGAGGTTTATATAGGTCTAAATTTTATGTATATATGAAATGTTAAATTGTTTTTCACAATGGTTGTACCATTTTACAGTCCCACCGGTCATGTATGAGTGTTCCAGTTCCTCCACATCCTCACCAACACTGGCTATGGTCAGTCTTTTTAATTTTAGCCATTCTATTGAGTGGGTCATTATATATAGTTCTAAATTCTGTATTTTAAATTTAACCTTAGATCATGAGTGTTCCCCATGATATTAAATATTCTTCATAAATGTCATTTTTTGTGGATACATTATATCTTATTATATGAAGGAATCATAATTTAGTTAAGTAAAATTCCCTATTGTTGAACATTTAGGTTATTTGTAGTTTTCTCCATAAATAATGTTGTTAAAACACCTTTGTCAGAATAAATGGTTATTTTCCTATTTCCCTGTTTTCCTGGGATGCATTATCCCAGTAATTCTGTCTTTTGGTAGAAAAATTCAGATAAGCAAAAAGAAAAAAATCATCTGTAATTTCATCACCTTGAGAAAACCATTGTTAACATTTTGAGGTATAACTTTCTGACCAACTAGCTAACTAGCTAGCTATCCACATTTTTTAAAGTCCATCTTTCTGGATTAAACTGCATCTTGAAGTGAAATATATATATATATATATTTTTAAGCTATCTTTACACACATAAAAAGGATCATAGTGGAATATGAACCTTTCTACGGCTCTTGATACATATTACCAAGAGATTATCCTGACATTTTGGTTCAACGAGAAGTATTCTATCATTTCAATCTGTCTAGTGAGTGGCTTTGGATGCTTTTACTGGAAAAGGTCAGAAACTTGATGAAAGTCCCCTGTAGATCTCAGGGAAGACTGTAGAGATAGCGTCTCTACAGACCTCAAATGAAGCCCCAACCCTCTCTGGAAGAAGCTGAATGTACAAAACTAGGAAATGAAAAACAAGTGGCCTCTTTCACACACCCTCTTTTCCTCTGCCAAATACATATACAGTACATGTATATTCTATGGAGCGTTCTCTGGAGTCCTCCCATGTCTGAGCTTTGAAAAGAATGCATTGCTAGACACACCCTCTCTGGATCCCGGGAGGAATTCCCTAGATGCTGGGTGTGTGCTAAAAGTAAAGAGCTGGACTGTGGGCACAGGCACATACAAGAAAATGACTTCACACTACAAGCCGGTGAGGACCTGGTGAAGATGTAAGGTAGAAAGCACCACTCTCAGCCTGTAAACAAAATAAACAGATAAAATCAGGCTGGGCAGGTGGCTCACACCTGTAATCCTAGCACTCTGGGAGGCCGAGGCGAGCGGTATTGCTCGAGGTCAGGAGTTCGAAACCAGCCTGAGCAAGAGACACCGTCTCTACTATAAATAGAAAGAAATTAATTGGCCAACTAATATAGGCATGCACCACCATGCCCGGCTAATTTATTAGCCGGGCATGGTGGTGCATGCCTATACTCGGGAGGCTGAAGTGGGAGGATTGCTTGAGCCCAGGAGTCTGAGGTTGGTGTGAGCTAGGCTGACGACACGGCACTCTAGCCTGGGCAACAAAGTGAGACTCTGTCTCAAAAAAAAAAAGAAAAAGAAAACAAATAAAATCAAAGCAAATAACATTAAGTAAGCATTCTGGACCTATGCTAGGTACTTTAAATAAACTTTTCATTTGATTCTCATATTACTCTGGAAAGTAGTAATGATCATCCCAATTTTACAAATGAAGAAATTGAGTCCTGAAGAGGTTAAGCTGACAAAGGCCATACCGCCAGGTAGTGGTAGAGTCAAGTTTCAAATGCAGGTTTGGTTGGCATCCAAATTCATACTTTTTTTTTTTTGAGACAGAGTCTCACTATACCACCGAGGCTAGAGTGCCGTGGCTTCAGCCTAGCTCACAGCAACCTCAAACTCCTGGGTTCAAGCGATCCTTCTGCCTCAGACTCCTGAGTAGCTGAAACTACAGGCGCATGCCACCACACATGGCTAATTTTTTCTATTTTTAGTAGAGATGGGGTCTCACTCTTGCTCAGGCTGGTCTCAAACTCCTGAGCTCAAGTGATCCTCCCACCTCAGCCTCCCAGAGTTCTGGGATTATAGGCGTGAGGCACCGCACCCCGCCCGATTTTATTTGTTTGTTTTCTGTACAGCTGTGTTTCTAAAAGGGATTTGAGCACTACCAAGGAGGCACAGACCTGGCCTATTTACTACTACTCCTGGGTCTTCCTTCTTGAGCTGAGAGCTAATCAATCACAGTGCTGTTCCTAAATAAACTCAGATACAATCTTTCTTTCTTTTCCTTCCTTTTTTTTTTTTTCAATGCATAATCCTTCTAAACATTGTGTCAATCAGAAATTGGCCATAATATCTGCCACCAGGGGCTAACACATCAACCTATTTAAAGTCTCTTTAGTACATTTGTTATTTAATTGGGTGAAATCCCTCCTTCCTCTAACATTTTACTTTGTTCATTTATTTATGAAACCCTTCTCTAAAGGTATTGCAAAGGAAAACTTCAGTTTGTTCAGCTCCAGTGATCCCAAAGGCTGAATCAATGAAGTTTTAATTTGGCATCTGTGAAACCAGACACCAAAGTAGGGGAGTAGGCCAGAGGTCAAGGGCAGGGCTGCATTCTCCTTTAAGGACCTGAAACAAGCATGTGATGAGGGCGTGGTGTCTTGTGACAGGTACCAACTATTCCTCCTGGGGCCTTGGGTATCATTTAGCTATGGATGGACAAAGGACAACTTGTCGAAAAAGGCCGTGACCTTGTATCATAGGAAAGCACTGAGCACCCTTTATTCAGCTGCCTCTCCCCAGCCCAGCCTGGCTCTGAGAAGAATGACTTCCTATTAATAATGCTGGGGCTGTTTGCCATGTCCAGAGACGTGCCCGGCCCAGGAACATGCATGCAGCTTTGTCCCCTCAGCACCCTGAGCCTGCTGGGCTGCCCTTCTTGTAACCCCAGGAGAGGCTGATTTACTATAAGACTTAGGAAAACAACCTCGAGGGAACAAACAAGCTGCCTGAAGGGAAATTATTAGAAGAGCTCCACTAACCACAGCTCAGCCTGAATCTGCAGGGACACCTGGCATCCTCGGCCTCAGCTCTTCTGTCCTCCTTGTTTTCCAATTTCTCCTTATTGTTCCGTTCATGAAAAACTTAGTAACAATATTCAGGGGATGGTGACTTCTCAAATTGTCCACTGTTACTTGCAGAGTGTTCTACACTTTCACCAATTCAGAACATAGACTAAACTGGAATGAGTGCCTACCTCTAACATAGTTCTGTGATTTGGGGTGACATTATCAGAACCTTTAGAAATGGGGTTCAAGGAAAGAGCTTCCTTCTCCCCATTTATCATAGATAGGACATCCTGCTCTGGGATTTACTATTTTATTATTCAGGAAAGGGTCTTGGTCCCAATGTGTAAGAGTGGTTGGAAATATACACACGTACGCACACAGAGCAGGATTCGTATTCTGAAATCTTCTGCAAGGAGGAGGTGCAGCTTAAACCCACGGCCTCGCAGTTCTTCTCGCCACACATTCTGCTTCATGTTAATGTCCACTTGGGAACAGCTCTACGCCAGCACTACTTAGGCAAAACAACAATGGTAACAGTAACGAAAAATCTCTCAAATGTTAATAGAGCATCTACTTTATGCTGCCTGCTTTCACATGTAATCTCTAATCCCATCCTCACCATGACCCCCAGAGCCGGGCATTTTAAGTCGTTCGGAAAACTTGAGTGCCAATGAACAGCCTCCCCAGGGTAATGCAGCCCTAGGTGGCAGGGCTGGGATTTAAACCCAGGCCTAGAACCTGACTCTAAATCTAGTGCTTGCTCAACTCCTCCTGATACATGAAGAGGTGCATTACTTCTCTAACACCACAATTATGAAATGTGGATTTTTTTTTCCTCTGCTGGAAGAAAGAGTCCATATAACTTACATGAGTAAGAAGGCAGAATAGGCCGGGCGCGGTGGCTCAAGCCTGTAATCCTAGCTCTTTGGGAGGCCGAGGTGGGCGGATCATTTGAGCTCAGGAGTTCGAGACCAGCCTGAGCAAGAGCGAGACCCCATCTCTACTATAAATAGAAAGAAATTAATTGGCCAACTAATCTAAATAGAAAAAATTAGCCGGGCATGGTGGCGCATGCCTGTAGTCCCAGCTACTTGGGAGGCTGAGGCAGCAGGATTGCTTGAGCCCAGGAGTTTGAGGTTGCTGTGAGCTAGGCTGACGCCATGGCACTCACTCTAGCCTGGGCAATAAAGTGAGACTCTGTCTCAAAAAAAAAAAAAAAAAGAAGGCAGAATAGCCTGCCACGATCAGCCTGGCAGTAAATGGCCCCTCTCCCCTTGGTGGGCTCCTCTCCCTGCACCTCCATGCTGGGCACACCAGCCATACCGAGTGCCTGTCTCTGGGCTTGGCAGAAACTCTCACTCCCTAGAGCTCCTTTCTGCTTTGCCTCAAGAAATGCTCTCTTCTCCCCGGCCTGTCTTCAAGGCTCATTTAAGTGTCTGGGCTTCCACAAGCCTTTAGTGATTTCCCAGGCAAAACCACCAATTAACCTCTGTGCTTCCATAGCAATTTGTATCTGAAATATGGCGTCTATCACATGATATTAAAATGAACCATTTTTGTTTCTTTTTCTTGTTGGTCTGTGAGGTCTCTAAAGGTAAGGAACAGGGTTATTTGTCCTTCTAAGGGCTTAGCACAGGTCCTCAATAATGTTTACTTGAATTAAATGGAATTTGAATTAAAACTGCCTCACACAAAATTTAGGCATGGATATATTCCATGGTATGTTATGAAGAATATTTGCTAATTCCTTTGTAATATCAAAAGGCCAAGGGGCAAATATTCTCATGAACCATGTCCAAATTTGAAATCCATATGACCCGAATATGTGTACAGTGTGCAAGGCAGCCACAGCTGGGTGTGATATCAAATTTTGCGATATGAAAAATAGAATGAATGTACTTTTCAAATTATGACTCAAATATTGTGTCAGTGCGATGTTAACAAAGACACTGTGTGTTCTTGACAGAGTTGACTCAAATTAGGACTACAAATTTAGCCATAAGTTTGAGGCAGTCTTTTAAATGTCTAGGAACAGACTCAAGGATCTTTTCCAAGGGTCTATTGTAGAAGTTTCACCATCCTTAGTGATCAGCCAATAAGCACACACTCGTTGGGGCTTTGCCTATATCGTCTCATACCATCCTCCCTACAACTTTATGAGGCAGACACTATTGACCTCCCCACTTCTCAGATGGGGAAACCGAGGCAGCTTGAGGTTAAGTAACCTATCCAAAGCATCATAGGTGGTAAGTGGCAGAGCTGGGAGGTGAGTCCCGGCAGTCTGGCTCCAGAGTTCATGCTTTATATACACCATGGACTTCACTAACTCACCCAGCACACCAATCTGCCTCAAACAAGATCTAGTGTAATCAGAATTATCACACATGTAGCCCTTGATCTCCAGTGGCATCCTTTGTGGAAGAGAGAAAAAGATACTCAGCACTCTCTTTATTTGAAGACAGTGTTTAAGTTGTTTCTGGGTTTGTCCCTAGTTTAAATAATTCCAATTTGCTTACAATTTCTCCACGAGGTCTCCCCTCCCCCATCTCTTAAGTCACCCACATTTTTCCGGATGCACTTTATTTTGGGGAGTAGACTTCCCAAGTTATAAAGCCCAAAACTGGATAGAAGTGTTCTCCATGTAAGGCCTGACCTACATCAGACATGGGAAAAGGATTCCAGCGTTTGGCCTGTCTTTTCCTCATTAATATTCCAGCATTGTGTTCTTTCGTTTTCTTAGTAGTTCTCTGTAGCTGACTAATTTTGTACTTGTGACACAGTTGCTTACTTTGAAAACTCCACATTTTTTTCTTTTCTTTTTCTTTTTCTTTAGCCTAGTCAACACACAACATTTTTTTAAAATGATAGCTCTTATAAGGCATTTTTCATCTTGTATTTGTGTATGGATTTTTTTTTTTTTTTTTTTGTAGTTTGTCCCAGCCAATCTGAAAGGGTCATATTAATTCTCAATGTCTAAGATGTTAGCAACTCCACCTAATTTGGTATCATTCGCCAAACACAAGATGCTTGTTCTCAACTCTATCGTGTGGGTCACTGAAGAGAGTATTTATATAAACCTCTTTTCCCATAAATATACATTTCTGGCTTCCAGACAGCCTGGGAGCGGTGAGCTGAGTTCACATTTTAATATTTTCCAAGAACTGCAGTTGATTACTGAGTTGTATGCTGCCTATGAAGAAACAATCAAGATGCATTTCCAAATCTGAAGAAATACTGCTGTTTGGCCTCAATTCCTGGAGGACAACCAAAATTGAATTTATTCTAAATTCAGGAGGGACGGCAATGTTCTTTGGAAGCAAAAGCCTGGCCTGGATATCTGGAACCTGCTGAAAGGGCTCTGTCCCCCATCCTGTTCCTGGACTGGCATTCCTTTTAGTTACTCCCTAGCAGAGAAAAATTACAATCTGGTAGCAAGCCAGGGCAACTATAAACTGAAGCACTGGAAGTCTTTAAACACAGGTTTTGTATTATTTATCTTATATCTTGTCTCCTAGAAAAATAAAGATAGGCTTTTTTCAAAAAGGAAGTTCTGAGTCTTCTTGTCTGCTCTCATATTGGCAGGGCGATCTGATGTATTGCTTATGTCAACAAGTCCCAGACCTGGCTGAGGATTAGAACCACCGATTAGAACCACCGGGAGAGCCTTGAATCTCCCCGGATCTCCAACACAACGGTGGTGTTGAGAGGTGGGGTCAGGGAATCTCCATTTTTAAAAACCTTCCCAAATTGGTTTAATAGATTATGGTTAAATCCATGTAATGGAACATCAAGCATCCATTTTAAAAATGAATTAAATCTAAATGTGCTGACATGGAAGGCTCTCACATTAGTCATTCAGAAAGTGTGGTACGTGTCCATTTGACATGAATTGTTATGTGTGTATAGATACTTGTATATACTTATGCACACGCACACATATACTAATTCATCAATCAGAAAGAATGCCACCTGTAGTACCAGAACACTATGCCTGGTGTATTCCCTTTAGATGATGGATTGTAAGGGGAGGGTCTCAGGGGAGGGACCAGAGCAGCTGGGTCTCAGGGCTAGGGGAAGTGCCTATTTACTAACTGATATGGAAGTATTTCAACATGTTCACAACCAGGTGAGGCTTAGTCTTGCATTTACGTGCAGAAAACAATTCTGAAATGATTCCCAAGAACCTGAAACTAGCAGCCTATCAATCAACACTGGCTGGTTTAATCAGAAAGAGACTTTACTGGGAGGATATAGGGCACAATCACCAGGAAGGCTTGGAAAAACAGACAAGAATAAAGGGAGGGTGGACAGCGAGCCATAACCACTGCCCCAGTCTAGTGAGCCCCTGCTGCTATCACCCCTGGGCACTGGATGCTGCTGCTGGCACCACTGCCACTTGCAGACATCAGAATAACAGCACATCATCTTGTGACTATTTAGACATGCATCTGCTCCTCCCACTGGACTGTGAGTGCCTGGAGCATAGGAATTGCATCTTATTAATCTCTGGGTTTCCAGCCCCTACCCCAGTCTGTGGCACAGAGGGAGCAGAGGCTGAATGAAATAAATGAGAAAATATAATTTAATTGCTAGATAGTACATTAATGCAGGCAAAGAGCAAAAGCTGTATTTAGCTGTATGTGTCACTTTTTTTTTTTTTTTGAGACAGAGTCTCACTTTATTGCCCAGGCTAGAGTGAGTGCCGTGGCGTCAGCCTAGCTCACAGCAACCTCAAACTCCTGGGCTCAAGCAATCCTGCTGCCTCAGCCTCCCAAGTAGCTGGGACTACAGGCATGTGCCACCATGCCCGGCTAATTTTTTCTATATATATTAGTTGGCCAATTAATTTCTTTCTATTTATAGTAGAGATGGCATCTCACTCTTGCTCAGGCTGGTCTCGAACTCCTGAGCTCAAATGATCTGCCCACCTCGGCCTCCCAGAGAGCTAGGATTACAGGCTTGAGCCACCGCGCCCGGCCTGTATGTGTCACTTTTGAACCTCAAAAATGCAAAGGTACACACCCTTTCTCATTCTCCTTTCCTCCATTGATGGTTTGTCAGACGTGGATTCAACAAAAACGTGGCTTAGGTTTCGTGGTGGGTTAGCTCTGTCACTTCTCTGAATTGAACATTCATGTTAGCAGAGATTTTTATAAAACCATGGTTCCATGAAGCGATTACCTTCATTTCTAATGTTAGATCCAGATGCAGTGGGACCATAGGGTAATCGAACTTCCATCTCTGTTGGGATCTGGGTTTTAATTGCCTAATGTGCAATCACATCTCGAACCTTTCCTAAGCAAGCAACTTGAAACCAAACCTGGTTCATACTGAGCAGGATTCTGGAGAGAAAAAGCAAAAATAATCTGTCTTTTAAGAATTGCAGTGATTTTCATAATAAGCCAGGCGTCAGGGACATGCATCAGAATTCTGACTCCATGAAGACCCATAACAAACTATGTAGCTCTTCCAAATTTCATCTGTTTCTGGGACACAGATGAGTTAGAGACTGGGAAGCTCTGAAGATAAAAGACAAAAGCATGCCAACAACAATCATGATATTAGTAGATGGTGTTTATTTATGATTGCATAGATCCAACTAATACAACTCACTATAAAAGGTATAAGCTCAAAGAAATGAAAATAATAACATGAGGGATTCTTCTGGCAATGGAAATGTTCCTATCTTGACTGAATGGATATCAATCCCCATTGTGAAACTGTATTGTCATTTTGCAAGATTTACTATTGGGAGAAATTGGATAAAGCTTTCACATGATCTCTCTGTATTATTTCTAACAACTGCATGTGAATCAGCAATTATCTCAAAATGCAAAGCTTAATTTAAAAAAGAAACAAATGAAAGATATAAGCAGCACAGAACTGTAATGGTAGGAAATAAAAATCTGAGCAACCAAAACTCTAAGTTCTCAGGATTACATATTAAATTTATTTCTATGCTTCCTTGCTGTAAAAGAAAAATAAGAAAACATGATAGGTTATATATTCTTGTTCTCTGATGAAAGTAATTGCAGTAAGTTTTTAGGAGAGACAATCTTTTCCCTGGCAGTCAATTCTGAAAGAGCAATGAACTTAGTCTTAAAATACAACCCACACAGGAGCGCACCAAGCGTCGCGGGAGCAGCGCGCCGGCCCTCTGCTCTCGCGACATGGCCTTCAATTTTGGGGCTCCGTCGGGCACCTCGGGCACCGCTGCGGCCACCGCGGCTCTCGCAGGTGGGTTTGGAGGATTTGGAACAACATCTACAACTGCAGGCTCAGCATTCAGCTTTTCTGCCCCAGCTAACACAGGCACTACTGGACTCTTCGGTGGTACTCAGAACAAAGGTTTTGGATTCGGCACAACAAGGTTTTGGGTTTGGCACAACAACAGGAACAAGTACTGGTTTAGGTACTGGTTTGGGAACTGGACTGGGATTTGGAGGATTTAATACACAGCAACAGCAAACTACATTAGGTGGTCTCTTCAGTCAGCCTACACAAGCTCCTACCCAGTCCAACCAACTGATAAATACTGCGAGTGCTCTTTCTGCTCCAACGCTATTGGGAGATGAGAGAGACGCTATTTTGGCAAAATGGAATCAACTGCAGGCCTTTTGGGGAACAGGCAAAGGATATTTCAACAATAACATTCCACCAGTGGAATTCACACAAGAAAATCCCTTTTGCCAATTTAAGGCAGTAGGTTATAGTTGTATCCCCAGTAATAAAGATGAAGATGGGCTAGTGGTTTTAGTTTTCAACAAAAAAGAAACAGATATTCGAAGCCAGCAACAGCAGTTGGTAGAATCATTGCATAAAGT
>VSMD01134520.1:0-18237 GCA_008750895.1 Mirza zaza
TGCGAGCCACGGCCAGCACCGAGGGCTTTCTGCACGAAATGCATGGTTGCATGAAGCAGCCCCTCTAAAGAAGTTGCTGCCTTTTAAAAAGAAATCCGGGCCGGGCACGGTGGCTCACGCCTGTAATCCTAGCACTCTGGGAGGCTGAAGCGGGCGGATTGCTCGAGGTCAGGAGTTTGAAACCAGCCTGAGCAAGAGCGAGACCCCATCTCTACTATAAATAGAAAAAAATTAATTGGCCAACTAATATATATAGAAAAAATTAGCTGAGCATGGTGGCACATGCCTATAGTCCCAGCTACTCAGGAGGTTGAGGCAGCAGGATTGCTTGAGCCCAGGAGTTTGAGGTTGCTGTGAGCTAGGCTGACGCCACGGCACTCACTCTAGCCTGGGCAACAAAGCGAGACTCTGTCTCAAAAAAAAAAAATAAATAAAAAGAAATCCACTCCAGTGCCTCCAGAGTGGCTCCCAAGTTGTTGCCCCCAGGGCTGATGCCTTCCTGCCAGCTGGGATGGCCCGGGACATGGGCACAGGGCATGATCACCCCCTTCAGAGGCAGCTCTGCCTACACACACACACAAACACACACACACACACACACAGCAGTGGGGAGTAATCTGGTGAGTTACTCTAAGGTCCTTCACGATGCTAACTGTGCTGAGAAGTCAAGGGAGGTCTCCTCGCCAGTGGAGGAGGTCATGCCTAGGGCTCAAAGGTCCAAACAAGAGCCAAAAGCCTGAGGAAAAGTGTCTAAGCCCAGAGGCCTCCCCAGACCTCACCCTCCTGCCTCCCCTCACCCCTGCCTGCCTGTCTCCGGGGCTACAGGGCCTCACCTGGGGCTGGCAGTCCTCATGGCCGCTGCTGTCCTCTTCATCTTCAGTTTCCAGGCCCCTGTTGTCATAGGACACATGTCCTGCCTGGCAGATGCAAGAACCATCTGACTTCTGGAAGACCCTGTTCAGGCCCCGACAAGTACAGTTGGAGGCACCGAGGGATAGAGAAGTCCCATAGCCTCACAGGCACCTAGCAGTGAGCCTTTTTAAAAGGCCCCTGGGTGCTAGAATGTGCAGCCTGGGCTGAGAACTAGTGATGCCATCGAAAGGACCACACCCCATACTTGAGGCCTCGTTCTCATACATGGTCACACAAAGCTGCATGGGACAGTCCCAAAGCATGGGCACAGGCTTCTGTCTCCAGATGACAAGAAGAGAGAAATCTGCAGACACAAAAGCCTGAAGGATGGAACACATTTGATGGGCAAAACCAGGAGGACAGGAAGGTGAGCAGGGGGAAGTTCAAGGTTTAATTGGGACCAGGTGGTAGACTAAGGGTCCCTGTGACTCTGCCTGTTTGCCACCGTTGGGGTTGGTATCTGCTCAGGGAGACCCCAAAACACTCCTCTGAAGTCCAACCCTGTCAGGTTGCTGCAGATCACATTCATACACGTGGTGTCCAGTGGACCCTCAGCACACATTGTCAAATGAGTTGGTGGAAAGCTGGCGTTTGTTTTGCTGATGTGGTCATGTTCATTCCCCAAAGAAATGTAGGGCTGTTGAAAAAGAGAGAGGACTATTTCCACTGCAGAGAAGGAGGGGAGGTAGTAAAACAGTGACACATGGAATATCCTTCCTCCCTAGCCAGGTTCTGGATGGTCAAACCCTCTCTAATATTCTCAGCTCCCTGCTAAGACCCTGTGCTGCATCATAATCTATGTGGTCTAGGAGCCTGACATCTCTTCTCATTGTCCAATTCACTGAAGTGCCAATGCATACTGGGTCTCTGGAGCCCTGTGGTTCCACAGAGGTGCCTCAGGGTTCCATTGGGTGAATGAGTGACCAGATAGGAGCAGTCATGTGACCTCACCCTTCATTCAATCCAAGCCTCTCTGCTTTACATGTTTTGTGTTAATTCCTTAACTAAGAACTCTTTTGAGAAAGTGTTCCATTGTTAAAGAATACTTCACAGAAAAGTCTGAACTCTTGGCCTGGCATTCATAGCTGTAGAATTAAACACAGATCTAAATTTAAAGTATCATTTTTAAATATTTCCCACTACTTATGCCAACCCACCAAAATTTTACTTATCCTCAAAATCCAATTTGTAAAAGAAAATAAAACCTCAGGACTCTCTAAATTTATTATATGCTAAAGGGGAAGTTAGATCTGGACAACTAGTTACATAGCATGTTTTCAATTCTGCTTCCAAGATTATACATTAACTCTCTTCCTCATTGTTCTTGTTCTGTAAATGACCAGAAGAGACCAGAGACCAGACCTCCCCCTTTCCAATCACTGATCTTTGTTATAGATTAACTTTCTCCCTTATTATCCTCTACTTCAGATGGCCCCCAAGGCCCCATGACTATTATGTCTTCCATGTGGAATGTTAAATATACCTTTCCTGAAAGAAAAAGACTACCTGAGCTAATTAGGTCCTTGTAACTTTGCATTAAGCCCTACACAGAAAGATGTTGAAATTCTGTTAAGCCTCCCTGCGTTTTGTCTGTATAAATGATCCCAAACTTCTACTCTTAGGAACAATGACTTCCATTCTTTGGAATCTATGCTTTCCATGTGGCTGATCTTTCACGGCAACCTCAAACTCCTGGGCTCAAGTGATCCTCCTGCCTCAGCTTCCCAAGTAGCTGGGACTGCAGGCATCCGCCACCACATTCTGCTAATTTTTTTTTTTTTTTTAGAGGTGGAGTCTCACTCTTGTTCAGGCTAGTCTGGAACTCCTGACCTCAATTGATCTTCCTGCCTCAGCCTCCCAGAGTGCTAGGATTATAGACAAGAGCCACTGTGCCCAGCCATGAATAACCTCTCTTTAAACTAGATTCTGACGCTTTTGATTATTTTAGTTTGACAAGATTAAGCACACCTTTTCCATAAAGTTCTTCTGACCCTGCCATACAGAAGCATTTTCTTCCCACTGTGAACACCCAGGCATTTTGGGGTCCTGTCTTGTGTACTTGACATTTCTGCCACCTGTGGGTACCTTGTTTTCTTTCTTCCTATTATGTCTATATTAGTATTTTTCACGGTGCCCTTGTGCTACCAACAATCTTGGGAGGTCAGTGTTTGTGAGATGACCTTTAAAAAAATTAACTAAAAAACTCTCCACCTCATCTTCAAATGGAAAGAGGAAAGAGGGAGTTTACAAAAGTATATACACTTACAAGGTAAAAATAAATAAGACTTTTTCTATATTTGGTAATGGCAGAATAGCTTATTTCAGGCCAATTCTCCTAAGAAAAGTTTAAAAAATATATAGAAAACATCTGATTGAATCACAGAGAACTTAAAGGAACAAAAAGTCTGGAGCGAAGGAAAATCCAGATGGATGTTCTCCACGTTTGGTGCCACATTTCCCCTAAAGGCATTTGACACTTCGAAAGGTACAGTTGAGAGTCTGACGTTATGGTATGAATGGTTATGTCCACCCAAAATTAATATTTGAAATCCTAACCCCTGATGTGACAGTATTACCTACAGTAACTACCTTCTACAATAAAAATAATTACTCTCTGGAGGATGGTAGCAGCATCCAGAATTGCAAATTTTCTCTACAATTTTCAATTACAATATCAAATTTAATATTTAATAAAAATCTTATATTTAATAAAAAATAACCAGACATGCAAAACAAGCATTGCTAAGAAATCACGAGAAGAAAAGACTCTCAGAAGATCTAAATATTAAAATTATCAGATATAACATGTACTTTAAACTATGATTAGCATGTTTGATAAATGACAAGATGGAGAATTTCAACAGAGAATAGGGAACTATAAAATAATAAAATATATATAAGATTCAGTAACAAAAATTAAAATATCAATGATTTAATATCAGATTATATAGACCTGAAGATAAAATTAGTAAATGGACTATATGTCTAAAAACTATCTAAACTGAAGCACAGAGAAAAATATGAAAAGTACAGAGAATAGTGCAAGAGACATGATAAAAAGAGATAGCATGGCTGGGCGTGGTGGCTCATGCCTGTAATCCTAGCACTCTGGAGGC
Source organism: Mirza zaza (assembly GCA_008750895.1). NCBI lineage: Eukaryota > Metazoa > Chordata > Mammalia > Primates > Cheirogaleidae > Mirza > Mirza zaza. The sequence continues at coordinate 4,029 of VSMD01134520.1, forward strand.
CCAGGTGGGAGGATTGTTTGAGCTCAGGAGTTCAAGACCAGCCTGAGCAAGAGCGAGACCCCTTCTCTACCAAAAATAGAAAAATTTAGCCAGGCACGGTGGTGCATGCCTGTAGTCCCAGCTACTCGGGAGGTTGAGGCAGAAGGATTGCTTGAGCCCAGGAGACTGAGGTTGCTGTGAGCTAGGCTAATGCCATGGCACTCTAGCTGGGGCAACAGAGTGAGACTCTGTCTAAACAAAAAACAGAGATAGCATGATAGTAATTGGATATCTAAAAGAAAAGGAGAAAGAGAATGAGGAAGAATAAATATTTTAAAATAGAAAAATAGAATGGCTGATAATTTCATAAAATTGATGAAATATATTTCAGATTCAAGAAGTGATAAAGAACCCCAAATAGAAGTAATACAAAGAAAAACTACAGGAAGAAAACTTAAGTTATAGTCCTAAACATCAAAGACAATGAGAAAATCTTAAAAGCACAAGATAAAAAGGATACTGAACTCTGAAGAGTAAACATGATTTATAACTGACTTCTCAAGAAGAATAATAAAAACCAGAGGCAATGGAAGGATATTTTTTAAATGCTGAGAAAAATCACTGTCAAGCTAGAATTCCATAACTACCTAAAATATACTTCAGGAATAAAACTGAAAAAAAATGCATTTTTAAATTAACAAAGCATTACTAGATAAAAATTTTAAAACCTAATAGCATTCACAATAACATTAAAAAAAATCAAATACTTAACACTAAATCTGACAAGATATATACTATCTCTATTCAGGAAACAAAATTAAAATCTGCCTAGAAAAATAAAATAAGACATAAATAAGACATATGGAAGAATAAGCCATGTTCAAGGATTAGGAAACTCTATAAGTAATGACATTATTTCTTTGATCAGTTGTTTCTATGCAATCCCAATGGAAATCCTAGCAAGTTTCTTTGTGGATATTGATGATCCAATTATACGGAAATGCAAGGGCCTTGCATTTTAAGATTGTCTTATCTTCAAAAAAATAACAATGTTGAAGGACTTAGATAACTTGACATTAAGACACATCATAAAGCTACAGTGATTAGGCCAGGGTGATGTTTGTGCAAGAATGCAAGGCCAGTGGAACGGAAGAGTCTCCCAAACAGACCTACACGTCTATGGGATGCTTGATGAATGACAGACCTGAGCGATCTTTCATGAAAGGTGCCATGACAATTGGACATCTATTTGGGAAAAATCAATTTTGACCATTAACTCACCCCCTACACAATGAAACAACAAAGTCTGTAAGAAATAAAAAAGAGAATATATCCATTGGAGTGGGGCTCCTTGTCAAAGTTGAGAAGCACAATCAGAGCACAAGCCTGAAGAGAATGGGGCTTATTCCAACACTCGACCCAGAGGCAACTGAGGCCCCGGTCATGGGCTGGATCATGTCCCCAGATTCACATGCTGAAGCCCTAATCCCAGTATCTGAGAATGTGACTGTATTTGGAGATGGGGCCTTTCGATGAGTGGTGAAGTTAAAATGGGGATGTTGGAGGGGGCTCATACAATCTGACTGGTGTCCTCATACGAAGGGGAAATCTGGACACACACAGAGACCCCAGGGCTGCACACACAGAGGGAAGGCCATGGGAGGGCACAGCAAGAAGGCGGCCATCTGTACGTAAGCCAAAGACAGAGGCTCAGGAGAAGCCAAACCCGCTGACACCCTGGTCTTGGATTTGTAGCCTCCAGAACTGGGATTTTCTACTGGCCAGGAGTTGAGAGGTCTGGACCTTAGTGCTGGCCCCACTTACTTTGTGTATTTGTCAAATCAGTCTCTATCTGAATTGCACTGGGTGCCATGTACACATAATAAGAAGTATAACTGGGGTCACACATTTTTTTATCTACTTGTGAAACAATGAAACATTTTTGCCTGAGTGGGTCCTGTGCCTCTTTCACACCCACAGGCAAAATGCAGGGCTTTTACCTGGCGGGCACCACTCCGCACACAGCTATCTCCAGAGACACGGTGTCTGGGGCTGCCTGGGACCTGGTGTCTTCACTTCAGAGGTCCCGGGTGGACAGAAGTAACCAGCAGCACGTTGCCCCCACACCTGTCCACCTCTGACAGCCAAGGAGAGGGGAGGAGAAGTGAGAAGCCCAGGAAGGAGGGGCCGGTGTGAGCCCTGACCCCTTGCCCCTGGCCCTGGAGGGGAGCCCGCCCGGGTTCCAGTGTTCACTGGGACCCACAGACTGAGGCACTCTTGCCTGTGCCACAGGAGAACACAGGAATGTGCCCTGAGTAAAGAAAAGAGTTTTTATCTGAGGAATGTGAGTCATTTTAAATGATCAGGCCCAGAGAGGCAGAAATCGTGTCCTACTCCCCTCATTTTGTGGTACAGCTATATATTCATCTCTTGAAACTGCTTGCTATTGCCACAAGTAGATACAAATTAAGCTGATAATACCCCTCGGGCACTACAACCCACACCCGAGAGCTTAACGATGCATACCACTCACTAATCAAAGTTACCTCTGTAAACCAATGAGAATTCCTAACAAAAGACTTCATATCACTCCATCCCCCATTTTTGCCCTTAAAATCCTGGTCGTAACAAAGCCCAAATGGGGCTCACAGCCAGGGTCACTTGGGTCTGAGTCATCTGGGCAGATATCCTCACTTTGGCTCCAGTAAACTATATTTTGTGCCTCAGCCTCTTCCAATCAGGCCGGCAGCCCACATACACAACAGAAACACAGTGAGGCACAGGGCGAGAGGCTGAGACCCAGGCCCCAGGCCAGCATGCGACGGATTCCTGCAAATCCCTCCACCAAATTCGTGGAGCTCAGTGGAGGCGGAGTAGGACCTGGCTGCCAACAGCAGGACAAACCTTCCTGGAGAGGTCAGGAGGCTGTGTTACACTTGCTGTGGAAATGAGGGTGGAGGGGACAAGCAGGTGTCTCACCGGCTTTCTACATCATTCCCAAGGATGCCTCGGGCCTGCTGGGTCCCCAAGGGCTTAGCCCTGGGTGCCCATGCAGCCCTGAGTCTAATCTCCAGCTCTGTAGTAGGAGAAAGCAGGCTGGAACTATAGATGAACTTCTGAGCAGAGACTCAACTCCAGAAAGGGCATGGGGAACCCTCTGCTATGACCTCTTAATGGAAAGAACTTGCTTTGAAGCAGGTTCACTTCTGCACAGAATATGGGGCAGCCCCTCCGTTGGTGGCCCTGCACTGTCTAGGGGAATTGGAAGTGTTTGCCTTCGGCAAGTGCTGGGACATTCCCAGGCCAGAGTCTCTGTGTCCTGTGGCTCTCTCTGGGGGATGGTTCCAGAGCCACTGTGAGAGACGGAACCCTCACCCAGCCCTGGAGGCTGTGAGCCTCTGCCCTGAAGTCCAGAGGTCTTCCTGTGACTTCTACTCCTCTAACGAGAATGTACCACTGCGCAGACGGGGAAGCTGGGCACACACACCGAGTGGGTGTAGGGCACTCTGGTGGAATTGGGTGCCTTAAGGCCTAAGCTCTGGGCATCCTGTTTAAAGGTAGACCAATTGATTACAAAAGCTTTTCACAGTGCAGGAAATTCACAAATAGAAGTAGAGGGGAAGACTGTCTGCCTTTCCAGGCCAGCTGTCACCTGGAAGCACAGAGAATCGTCTGTAAGGAGCTTCCCCATGTTAAGGCTGGGACTGAGCACAGCTATTTTCACTTCATACTGATCCTCCCTCGGTTTGAATGCATTTTGCTTTGAGTGAGTGAGTGAGTGTGTGTGTGTGTGTACATATATATGGAAACATAAAATAAAAAAATAAAACATGCCTGTGCTAACTGTCCTGGCTCTCTTTACCTCACAGTCAGGCTTTTCCCTCCCTCCTCTGGTCTGGCCAGCCCCTCCCACCTGAGCTCGGGCTGAGGCCTCTCCCACCCACAGTGCACCTCCTGGCTCTGTGACCCCAACCCCAGGTCCTCTTTTGGCTCTGTGGCCCATCCTGGCGCTATGGCCCACCCTGACTGAGAGCCCTCCTAGCTTTGTAACCCCTAATGGCTCTGTCACCAATCCTGGTCCTGGGTCACTGTGTAGCTCAGTGTTCCCTCCTAATTCTGAGGCCCCCCATGACACTCAGGCCCCTCCTGCCTCTGTGTCCCTCCTGGCCCTGGGGCCCTTCCCTCGTGGCCCTGAGAATGCTCTCGGACTTGAGGCCCCTCCTGGCTCTGTGGTCTGTCCTGGCCCTGTGTCCCCTCCAGGCCCTGAAGCCCCTCCTAGCTAATGACCTCTCCTGGCTATGTGGATTCCCCCACAGATCTGTGTCCCTGCCTAGCTCTGAAGCCCCCCCTTTTTGAACCTGAGGCCCTTCTAGGCCCCGAGAATTCTCCTGGCCCTCAGACCCCTCTAGACTCTATGGCCCATCCTGGTTTTGTCCCCTAATGGCTCTGTGTCCCTTCCTGCCTCCAAGGTCCCTGCTCGGCCAGAGGCCCCCTCTGGCTCTATGACCTCTCCTGGCTCTAAGGCCAATCCAGGCTCTGTGTCTCCTCCTGGTCCTGAGGTTCCTTCTGGCTCTGTGACCCCCTCCTGACTCTGAGGAACCTCCTGGCTCCGAGACTGCTTCTGGCTTCGTGGACACTCTTGGCTTTGTGGCCCCTTCTGGCCCTGAGGTCCTTCCAGGCTCTGAGACCCCCACCTGGATCTGTGTCCTTTCCTGGCCTGAGGACCCCCTGACTCTGTGAGGCCTCCTATGGCTCTGTGTCCCCTCCTGGCTCTGTGTTCCCTCCTGGCTGTGTGACCCACTCCTGGCTGTGTGCACCTTCCTGGCTCTGTGTTTCCTCTGTGGCTCTATGAACTCCCCCCCCATACACACACCCAGAACTGTGTCCCCGTCTGACTCCTCTGAGGCCCTGCCTGAACCTGAGGCCCTTCCAGGCCCTGAGAATCCTCCTGGCCCTAAGGCCCCTCTAGGCTCTGTAAGTCATCCTGGCCCTGAGGCCTCTCCTGGCTCTGTGTCCCTTCCTGGCCCAAGACTCCCCTGACTCTGTGAAGCCCCCTATGGCTCTGAGGCCCTCCTGGATATATGACCCCCTTCTGCCTCTGTGTCACCTCCCCAGCTCTGTGACAACCCCCTCAACCCCCAGGCTCTGAGGCTCCTTCTAGTGCTGTGTCCCTTCCTAGCCCTAGGCCTCTCTTGGCTTTGTGGACCCTCCTGGCTTTTATTTAATATTCTTTTACCATAACTTCCTGCTATTAGCTACCTAGAAAATGTCCTTAGCTAGTATAATGCACCCCAGCATTGCAGGGCTGGCCTGGCTGCTTCTCGTTAGGGCTGTAGTAGAGACCCCAATCCCACCTGCAGGGGGAAGTTCCAGGAAAGGTCCCAAGGCAATGTGTCTTTTAGGTGATGGCAACTTACATAAAATATGTTGACTGCATTTAGAAAATTCAAAATTATGGTTAAGTTCTCAAACATCTTACTATAAACAGAACTCAACCACCATAGAAAAAGACTATGGGTAAATCATTACCTACATCATTACTTCTGGTCACATTACTACTCCTACAGGGATCCTGAAGGCCCACCTGGTGACACTGGCCAGTCTCCCAAGGGAACACTCCAGACTCCTCAAGAACACACAACAGAAGACGGTATATCTTGGCTTTTTAAAACTCATGCCCACTTTTGTGGCATGAGAAAACAAGCCCTCCTCACTTGAAATTCTGACATTTCAAAGTAAATTATGACTGTAAATCCACCAAAACACGGCTCTTCCACAACCCAGCCCCTACTGCTTACACTGTGAAGAATCACTTTTAGAGGACTAGTTCAGGGTTTATTATAATGCAAGCCAGGGGAAAGGCCAGAGAGGAAGGCAGATCAAAACCATGTATTAGGGCTGCCAAGCCCACCCTGGGAAATGGCCATGCCTAGACACCCAAGCAGGGACTCAGGTGGGAGAGGAAAGTCAGCTTTCCTCAGGCCCCCACTAAAGAGACAAAGATGAGTCCACTTCTCACCTCATTCAGTCAGTCCCACTGCACAAAGGACACCACAAGGACACAACAGACAACCCACAATGTGGGACACTCCACAGGGCAACTGATTTGGTTTCTGTGACAAATCAGTGGCAGGGGAATGATAAAGCAGGAGACTACTCTAGACACAGACTGTGGAGACAGGACAGTAAGTCACTCAAATGAAACCTGCTTGGCCACTGATCCGAACAAACCACCTGTAAAAGGCATTTCTGAGACAATCCAGAAGGTATGACTACAGGTTGGCTACTAGATAATCTCAAAACTGTGTTCACTTTGATAGAGGAGGGATAATTGGCATTGAGGTTATACAAGAAAATATCTGTATTTTTATGGAATTACCCACCTAAGTAGTGGTAAAATTATATATCTGAGATTTACTTTAAAATACTTTAGCAAACAAACAAAAAGATAAATGAAGCATATATGGCAGAATCTTGATAATTGTTGAATATGAGTGATGGGGTTCTGTTGCATCACTCTTTGTGTATGACTGAAAATTTTCATGATTAAAAAATATAAATGGGGGGGCAAGGACAAGATATGTAACCTAAACATTTGTACCCCCATAATATGCAGAAATTTTTTTAAAGGCAAAAAAAAAAAATGTAAAGGAGTCAATTAAAGCAATCACAGCTTTCCTCGGCTTCCTGAAGTTATGGAAACAATTGCTTCGGCCACTCTTTTCAACAACAAATGCTTGACATTCACATGCAACAATCACAAGTTGGTTCACGGGTTTGGAAATGTTGCTTCCACAATTTTAATTCATGGGGTTGCAATCCATTTTGCAAAACAAAACTGTCAAAGGTAGAAAGCTCTTAGGAGGGAGAGAGGGAAAGAAACATAAAGAAAGAAATGAGACACTGCTGCTACCAGTTCCTCACACAAATGAAATGAAGCCTAAACTGTTTCCCCAGGTGACTGAACAATTCCCAGATTGTCTTAATGTGGGAGCTCAACACATTCCCCCTTTTTTTTTTTTTTTTTTTTTTTTTTTTTGAGACAGAGTCTCGCTTTGTTGCCCAGGCTAGAGTGAGTGCCGTGGCGTCAGCCTAGCTCACAGCAACCTCAAACTCCTGAGCTCGAGCAATCCTGCTGCCTCAGCCTCCCAAGTAGCTGGGACTACAGGCATGTGCCACCATGCCCGGCTAATTTTTTTTTATATATATTTTAGTTGGCCAATTAATTTCTTTCTATTTTTATAGTAGAGATGGGGTCTCGCTCAGGCTGGTTTTGAACTCCTGACCTTGAGCAATCCGCCCGCCTCGGCCTCCCAGAGTGCTAGGATTACAGGCGTGAGCCACCGCGCCTGGCCCTCCCCCTTGAACAAAAGAATTGAAGCTGGCTGCAAGTATAGCCTCTTGATGCAAAATTTTAAATATGCATGACAGTTTACTAGAGAGTATTCAGCTTTCTTTGGATTTTCAAAGCAATCCATATACTAAAAAGTTAAGAACCATCTGATTTTAACTGAAGAGGCTTTGAAAGGAAACTGACCATATGGAAGCTCTGGCCATGGGTTGTTACAAGGAAAGCTTTTTATTTGACTACATCTGAAACTTTTGGAAATGTTCTTGCTAGATCCAAAACAACCTGATTGACAGTCTATCTCCAACACCTGCAAGCACACCAGCCTGGCCCTACAGACAATACAGGGTATATCCACCATAGGTTCTGCTCGCACCACCCAACCCTCCACTCTGCGGTGCAACTATCCTGGGTGTGAGAATGGCAGGCTGCTCAAATGCACCAACCCCAAACCAACTTCACAGGCCATGGGAGAATGGAATGCTCCATTCCCAGGCCTAAGTCTCTGCAGGAGATGCTAACAGAATAAGTAAAACAATCTGTTGACACAAACATTTATTTTTACTGACGATGACCAAAGTCAGCAAAAGAGACAACAAAACTTCAGTGCCCTAGAAGTCCTTCTGGACTGAATGACAACACATCAACAGCAGGGAACAGGGCTGGAATCCCTGCATGAAATCATCTCATAATCTCTCATCATCCCAGGATAGGACAGTGCCTCTTGGGACTGCATGAATTTTTTGTGTGTCTGTGTGTGTGTATATATATATTTTTTTTTTGTCTTTTTTTTTCCTTGTTTCTAGGAATAGAGACAGGGTCTCACTGTGCTCAGGCTGGTGTCGAACCCCTGAGCTACAGCTATCCTCCCGCCTCTGCATGAATCTTTTAATAGCTATCACACTTTCTCATCCTTTAAGTTAGGACAGACAGATTCTCTCTCACCAAGAATATCAACCGAGATGCTCTTTTACTCTTACAGACTGCCTGGTGGAAGGGGAGAGCAGCATCATTCAGTCTGAGTTAACTGCAGAGTCCAGGATGTTGGCTGAAGGCCTCCCCAGAAAGGACTAGAGACTGATTTTGCTGAAGGGCTGCTCACTGGTCATTTCACGGCCCACCACTTTTCTCACCTTAGTTGAGAGGTTCGAAGGACTGTCTAATCGCAGAGAACATTAGAACCCACCGTGAAATAAATCACTGCCTTTAGGTCTCCCCGTGAAGAACCATTCTCTAATAGCGTATGTGTTTCTCTGTTAAGGGCTCAGCGCCTGAGCCTCAGAAAGAATGCATGTTTACACTCTGTACTCTCCAACGGGTAATATTTATCATAAAAATCTAAAACATATTCTTCAGTCTTGAATCCAAACTTCTGGTATAGCAGCATGGCGGGGTTGCTTGCTGAGACGTGAAGGGTCACATCCTTGCCCATGCAGGTCTGCCAAAAGAGTGGAAAAACAAGATGAAAATGGAAAGGCCTGAGGGAAAATGAGTAGGTGAAGAAACTCTTTTAAGTGTGGGTAGGTAGTTATGGAAATCAGAGAAATCAGAAATTGAGGCTGAGACATTACAACACCTAGCAACAACTGGAAAATGAATGACATTTTGCTGCCATTCAAAAACATTCACAAGATTAAGGAAACTGATATCATTCTGGGCGTTTTTGGTTTTCTTTTTTTAAAGCAAAAGGCCAAGGGAGATATATGTTATTGCCAATTTTATTATTTTATTTATAATTCAATTACATTTAAATATGTCAAACACATCAATACCCAACACTAGGACACCTTTGAAGAAGCAGAGAACAAAGTTAGTTTTGCTTTTTTAAACTAGATGTTATCTTATAACCTTTCAAAACTTGTAAAAATTCCCTTACTACACCAGCTAGAAAAGATGCTAAACTACATGCACAAATATAAAATATTATGAATTTAATTATCAAGCCTTATATAGGGCCTTATACAGATCTTCTGAGTTTCAAAGTCTACCCTCCGTTCCTCTAAAACTGACAGAATTAGCTTCTTAGAACTGAGATTTCTATATTCAGCACTGGCATAATCTTAAGGGAAAAGAGTAATAATTATTCTGTCAACACAAGGCAAGTTCTTAGATGCTTTTAATTAGCCACATAGAATAAGGAATCCCAAAAGTCATATAAATTAAGCACTTATTTTTTAATGAGGAAGGCATTGAAATACTGAAGTTTTAAAGTCCTTGAGATGTATAATCTGTTTAAGAATTCCTTGATCAAGGGCCATCTGACAGCTACCGTGTTTCCCCGAAAATAAGACACGGTCTTATATTTATTTTTTCTCAAGAAGACACCCTAGGGCTTATTTTCAGGGGATGTGGGGTTTTTTTAAGTATAGTACAACAATCTACATTTATTCAAATATAGTTAAGTTGTCTTCTTCTGGAACATCATCATGACTCTCCAAATCCCGAATTCCATTCTGATTTTCTTGCGACTCTATTTCCTTTAGAACCACTGGCCCCAATCTCTCATGTTGAGCAATAGAGCTCTCATGGGGCAGATGAGAAGGGCTGCTCGTCTTCTTTACTGCTCCATGATGAAATGCATGGGTTGTGCAGATACACTGCGTAGCCACGCCCATCACTAGGTCTTATTTTCGGGGTAGGGCTTATATTTGGCAAATGCTTAGAAATCCTGCTAGGGCTTATTTTATGGGTAGGTCTTATTTTCGGGGAAACACCGTACCTTCTTTTCTCTGCTTAACTCACATTGTGTATCCAAAGACATTTTCAGGACAAAAGAGCACTATTAGTATATCAAGGACAGTCCAGGTGTGGTGGCTCATGCTCGTAATCCTAGCACTCTGGAAGGCCAAGGGAGAAGAATTGCTTGAGGTTAGGAGTTCAAGAACAGACAAGAACGTGGTGAGTTTTTAAAGCAAACTTTGTGGGGTGATGTTAGTGTTCCTTTCATTTATTTATTTATTTATTTTTTACCTGCACACATCTGCATGGATGTTTGTGTTCTTTAGATTGCAAATACACACGGTCTAACCATGGCCAACACCAAGTACTACTTATTGAGCACCTCCTGTGCCCTGGGGTGTATGGACTGGCTGGGGGCAAGGTGCCCACATACAAAGATGAATGACTCCTCCAACCAGCCAGCAAACCTTCAGTAAGGACTGACTCTGCCCCAGGCCTCGTATTGGGTACCAATGACATATGCATATTAAAGTACCATCCTTACCCTATCCTTAGGCCCTTACTGGTAACAGAGAAGGTAGAATATTCTATAAGCACTCTGCTAGGATAAAGAGATGAATACAAAGAAGAGATCAATTCTGTGGGTGGGATGGGGCAAAGAAAGGGGGATGTGGTAGAAATGATCGAGATAGTCTCAGGAGAACACAACAGCACAAGGTAGCATATACTAATTACCCAGTGAGTGGCTCACATAGTCACAGCCTGAGGAGAAAAAAAAAATTTCTAGGAAGATGGTTCTCAAGGTTCCTGCCAACATTTGGGAATTATTAAGCAAGTTTCATTAAAAAATTAGAAAAACAATAATTTATCATCTCTATTCTCTCTTTAAAAGGAAGCTTGCCCACATAACATACAGTCCTCCATACTAAATGGCTTCTTTTTTTTTTGAGACAGAGTCTCACTTTGTTGCCCAGGCTAGAGTGAGTGCCGTGGCATCAGCCTAGCTCACAGCAACCTCAAACTCCTGGGCTCAAGTGATCCTACTGCCTCAGCCTCCCAAGTAGCTGGGACTACAGGCATGCGCCACCAGCCTGGCTAATTTTTTCTATATGTATTAGTTAGCCAATTAATTTCTTTCTATTTATAGTAGAGACGGGGCCTCGCTCTTGCTCAGGCTGGTTTCGAACTCCTGACCTCGAGCAATCCGCCCACCTTGGCCTCCCAGAGTGCTAGGATTACAGGCATGAGCCACCATACCTGGCCCTAAATGGCTTCTTGATAATAGTTACCAGAAAAATTCTGGTGGAAAAAAATCTTTGCATTTTTTTATGTTAGTATATAAATATTAATATATGATATATTTTCTTCAAGGTGATACAAATATATCAACAGATGAATTATAATTCATTTTTAGAATCAAGTCTTAGAAGGTTCTTATCAGCTTAGCTTATACGGTGATAGTAAAAATGAAAAACAATCAGCAATAATAGAATAGGTACTTTTTATTTTTTTTTTGAGACAGAGCAGACTTTTGCTCTGTTGCCCTGAGTACAGTGCAGTGGCATCATTATAGCTCACTCACTGTAAGCTCAAATTTCTGGGCTCAAGTGATCCTCCTGCCTCAGCCTCCTGAATAGCTGGGACTACAGGCATGCACCACCACACCACCCAGCTAATTTTTCTATTTTTTTTTTTTTTAGTAGAGACAGGGTCTCACTCTTGCTCAGGCTGGTCTCCAATTCCTGAGTTCAAGCAATCCTCCTGCTTCGGCCTCCCAGAGTGCTAGGATTATAGGCATGAGACACCATGCATGGCCCATACTACTTATTGATACAGTTGTATGAAAATGTTTACCAATACCTAAAAAGAGTAAAATCACAGTTCTACTCCCACTTGTCAGAGTTGTGATGGTGATGATTCTAAAAGCAGCAGCAGTTACTAACATGGCTAGTACACATGCTTTAGGGTCTTACTTCTGATGCTTTCTCATTTTATTTATTACACGGGCTTACAAACTGGTTTCTCTGAAACCTACGTCTGAACAATAATCATACTTTAGAGGGTTAGAGACTTCTGTCTGTGTGCTTTGATAACCTCATAAATGGTGATGACTGGCTTTCTTTCACAAGGCAACCCATTCCCTTGGGCCATGCTGGGAAAAACTAGCTCAGCCTTTATTCCTCCTCCAAGTCTTTCAGGTGAACCCAGAGGCAAGATGGTAAATCACAAGCACAACTTACCTGAATCAGATGATAGATCATGAAAGTTGCAATCCCAGCTCTTCTCCATTCAGGATGGACAAACAGAAATGAAATGTAAGCTTCATTGTATTTCACATCGGGAACCATGAAGCCAAATGCAATGATGACTTTTTTATAAAGGACAACAACACTGAAGTCTGGGTACTGCAGGCACTCAGACAGGTCAATGCCTAAAGAAAAGAAACAACAAGAGAATCAACCTGTGTGCCTATTGGAATTAATGGACACCAAGCTGTTCAGTCTGTACCCAAGGCTACACCTGCATGCTAAAAAAAAAAACCAAAAACAAAATTGGAGACAAAGTATTACCATAGATACCGCACATTCAGATCATGAAAATAAAAATGAATTTTAGAAAATACTGAAATTTACATAATCTTTCCTAAGTGCAAATGTTAAAAGAAGAGAGGCAGGATGGGTGGGCAGTAGTGCATGGGCTCAGAATTGGACACACCTGGTTTTGAACTCGGCCTCCTCTACCACATGTGTCACTTGGCACATTTCAAAACATCTCGGGGCCTCGGTTTCTGCAACATACCTGACAGAGTTATGGTAAAGACCTCCTGGGAGTGCTCCTGTCATGTTCTTTACCCCATACACACACAATTTATAAGCTTTTGCAGGAATGCTACCTTTCACAATAAAGCAGTAGAAAATGATTCTATGTATAATGTATGGAAAGCATCTAAAATAAAGGCAGGAAGCAGAGATGTTCCTAGAATGTTATGTTGGGCCCAGTACCATTCCTAAAAGAACAAGTACTCTGTCACCACATGCACTGTTACATGACTATCAGACAATAAAGATGCCCCAGCTCTAATCTTGATGAAATCTTTTATCTAATATCTGGAAGAAATGTATTATTTCCTTTAGGCTTCAAAGTAGTGTGAGAAAACAGATCCAAAGAGAACATGTTTATATTTACCAATTAAAATGTGTCCTTTAATTAATGCCTTTGCTCTTCAGAGACAAGTTTGTTAAGGCTGATAAAATGACAAGTCATATTGGGTTTACTCTTATTCTCAAAGTCTGTGATTGGGGTATTTGACTTTATTTTTTAATTTTAACAATACATTTTATTTAACCAAAATATCACCATTAGTATTTGACTTTTTAAAAACACTTTTGGCTATCCTAACATTCTCTAAGGAACAGCTAAATAAACAAAACATAAAGAATTATTTATTAAGCCAAAAACTTAAGTGTCCAAACACGCCCAAGCTACCAGTCTGCATATCTTTGATAGACATTACCTGGTATCTAAATATATGTAGAAGCAAAACAGGATGAATCTTTTATTCTGGAAGCAGAGACAAACAGGGAAGAGAAACAAAAACACTGTTTATTACTTTAATTGCTGGCTTCTTCTTGATTTTAGGAAAGCAAGAGGTATTTATATTTTAATATTTCTATGTTAGTAGAGACAAACTGAAATGATATGAGTGAAGGTCTTAGGTCATATGACATACACTAATTTTAAAAAGTACTAGAATGAACCACACAGAAAAATGATCTGCCTGGTTTGAAGGGGGAACATACCAGGCCAGAAAAACTCCTGACACATGGAGTTGATCGTCGGGATGTGATTTGGCCGCACATAGCAGTAATCGAGAGGCGCGTCAGGCTCAGGTGTCCAGTGAGGGTCACTCCTGTGCAGGTGGGAGCGAATCTGCGACAAGAGCTGTAGTTTGGGTGGCTTTGTTTCATAATCACGCCTCCAGTACCACAGAAAATAAACAAATTCAAGTCAAGAACAATACCCAATATTATTCCTAGCTATATGACTAACACAAACTCTTTTTTTTTTTATTTCGGCATATTATGGGGTTACAGATTTTAAGGTTTCAATAAATGCCCTTTCCCCCCCTCCCCCCACAAGTCTGAGTTTCCAGCATGACCATCCCCCAGATGGTGCATATCTCACTCATTATGTATGTGTATA
>VSMD01134522.1:0-11081 GCA_008750895.1 Mirza zaza
GCCTCGCTCACAGCAACCTCAGACTCCTGGGCTCAAGCGATCCTCCTGCCTCAGCCTCCCGAGTAGCTGGGACTACAGGCATGCGCCACCACGCCTGGCTAATTTTTTTCTATTTTTAGTTGTTTGGCTAATTTCTTTCTGCTTTTAGTAGAGACTGGGGTCTCGCTCTTGCTCAGGCTGGTCTCGAACTCCTGAGTTCAAGCGATCCTCCCGCCTCGGCCTCCCAGAGTGCCAGGATGACAGGTGTGACCCACTGCGCCCGGCCAGATGTCAATCTTCTTAATGTTAAATAAGAAGTAAAAGAGTCGATGTTTCCAGATAATTTAACTTTTTCTTAACAAGCACAAATCCGAAGTATCAGTAAAAACAAAGATGCTTAAAATCAGAAATCACTCAAAAGACCCTTTTTAAATGATTGCACTAATGACTATGGCTTATTTAACAAATTTCTTTATAAATCTGTTTACAGTATAGATGAAAAACTTGCCTCCACGGCAAAATATATTCATACATTTCCTGCTGAGTTAGGTCAGAGATGAATTAATCAGCCTCTGTGGCCTGGGAACATTTTGAAAAGAATCTACAAATGGGACACTAAAAATCTGTGTCAGCAGAGCTCGTCACGGACTCAAGTTAACTAAAACGACTACGAGGTAAAGTGCAATAAAGACAATACTCACTTTTTAATTTCTTCTTCCACTACATTAACTCCATCTTTTTGAGGATTAAGAAACTTATTAGTGGCACTGCCAAAGTCACAAAGCACATAGTTTCCACTATCATTCAACAAAATATTTTCTACCTTAAGAAAAGAAAATCAGGCGTTAGTAGAGTTTTCAAAGTGGAAATTATCTTTTTTTTTACAACCATGTCTTTACACGATGAACACTGAGGGGGTCCGTGATACGCTCGTGCCCAACACTCAAATGGCGAGGACAAACCGACCAGAGGGAAAACGCGCTTGACTGTGTCCACTGCTTCTCTCACTAACAACAGAGAGGTGCTTCCCCCATCCCGGTAGGATGCATGCCTGCAGGGGCCAGAAAACTCCTAATATTCTCTAAAGCTGGCTTCATGAAAGAGAAGAACTGGCAGCCAGCAGAGCACGGCTCCTCTCATTTACTGCCCCTCCATCCTTCCCCTTTTCTGAGGCTTCAGCTTATCGACAGATAAGTGGTAACGAAAACCGCTTAAACTCTCTGATGTACTGCTAGGACCGTTTCTATTTAAAACGTCACACTGAAAAACACAAATTTTCACTCAACTTGTGGATCAGAGTGGCGGTAACTAAAATAAACAAACTAGGCCCACAGTTTCTTGACCGGTAGAAGAGGGGCTCACAGCCCAGCCTTCTACGTACTACCCTGCGTACCTCAGACCCACTGCTTAACCACTTTTTTTTTTTTTTTTTTCCGAGGCAGAGTCTCACTCTGTCGCCCGGGCTAGAGTGAGTGCCGAGGCGTCAGCCTCGCTCACAGCAACCTCCAACTCCTGGCCTCAAGCGATTCTCCTGCCTCAGCCTCCTCCCGAGTAGCTGGGACTACAGGCAGGCGCCACCATGCCCGGCTCATTTTTTTTCTATATATATTAGTTGGCCAATTAATTTCTTTCTATTTGTAGTAGAGACGGGGTCTCGCTCTTGCTCAGGCTGGTTTCGAACTCCTGACCTTAAGCATTCTGCCCGCCTCGGCCTCCCAGAGTGCTAGGATGACAGGCGTGAGCCACCGCACCCAGCCCTTGCTTAACCACTCTTGGGCTTTAGTCCCCTCATCTATAAAATGGGGAAGATTATAATACCTACTACATGGGATTGTTGTAAAAATTAAATGACTTAAAACATGTGGAGTGCTTACTTAGATCAGTGTCTGGAATATAGTAAGCACTCAATGAATTATTATTATTACATGTTTTTCCACAGTATCTTTTATTTTTTTATGATACAGTCATAGATGAGAAATTGCCTTCTGCTCTATCAAAATACTCAGTTTATTTACACATTTTCTTTAGTGTTTCATTTTAGTCTACTTTAAAATATTCACAGAAAATAAAGATTCATATAAAACATCTACTTAAAACAAACATATTTTGCATACATTCACATATGTAAAAAGAACTAAGCATATAAAAAATAAAAATAAAAAACTGTACAGTTTAGTATCTTTTCTGAATTTTAAATCAAGGAGACTCAGTGGGAAATATCAACTTTGCAGGCAAAAAGGTAAAGAACTTCAACAGCAAAAAACAAAAAAAATTATACCAAATTATTAGGGGAAATGTTCCATATTCAGAAAACCTGAGAGGAGCTCTCCTGGTTTATCCAAATTAAGGGACAGAGATCCACAATCACGTATTTCAACCCTGCCTACCTCCTGTCACATGTTTCCTGGATGATACTTTCATGATTAACCACCTACCGTGTTTCCCCGAAAATAAGACAGGGTTGTCTTCTTACTTTTCCTCAAGAAGACACCCTAGGGCTGATTTTCAGGGGATGTGTTATTTTTTTTAAGTACGGTACAACCATCTGCATTGATTCAAACAGAGTGAAGTCGTCGTCTTCTGGAACATCATCCTCACTCTCCAGACCCCGAATCCCATCCTGAATGTCTTGCGACTCTGTTTCCTTTAGAGCCACCGGCCCCGATCTCTCCTGTCGAGCACTAGAGCTCTCACGGGGCGGATGAGAAGGGCTGCTCATGTTCTTTCCCGCTCCGCGACGACAGGCATGGGTTGTGCAGATGCTGCGCAGCCACGCCCGTCACTAGGGCTGATTTTCATAGCCACACCCATCACCAGGGCTGATTTCCATAGCCACGCCCACCACTAGGGCTGATTTTCATAGCCACGCCCACCACTAGGGCTGATTTTTGGTAGGGGCTTCTATTGCGCACCTGCTTAGACATCACGCTGGGGCTTGTTTTATGGGTGGGTCTTATTTTCGGGGAAACACGGTATACTCTTAGAGACACCTTCTATTCTGTCTTACAAGCATTTTATAATCAGCTTCCATAAAACCCCATGCAACCATTGAAGAACTGGGCTGCACGCTTTCATTCACTGAATGCGTCTGCAGGTTCTGCTGTGTCCAGGAGCTATTCCCAACACCCAGCACACCACTACAAAGGAACAAAAAAAGACAGGCCCCTGGCCAGGCGCGGTGGCTCACGCCTGATATCCCAGCACTATGGGAGGCCCAGGCGGGAGGATCGCTCGAGGTCAGGAGTTCCAGACCAGCCTGAGCAAGAGCGAGACCCCCGTCTCTACTATAAAAATAGAAAGAAATTAATTGGTCAACTAGAAATATATATACAAAAAAACTAGCCGGGCGTGGTGGCGCACGCCTGTAGTCCCAGCTACTCGGGAGGAGGCTAAGGCAGGAGGATCGCTTGGGCCCAGGAGTCTGAGGTTGCTGTGAGCGAGGCAGACGCCACAGCACTCACCCTAGCCCGGGTGACACACGGGCGCCCGCCCCGAGGGCGTGGACACTGCTCTGGGGACGGCGCTCACCTTCAGGTCCCGGTGGACAATGGGCGTCTGGCACTGGTGCAGCCGGGCCACGGCCTCGCAGGCGTCGCAGAAGATGCGCAGCACTTCCGGCTCCGAGAAGCCCGTCTGCAGCCTCTGGTTCATCTGGTTCACCACCTGCCCGGCTACACAGAAAGCCACACTGAGAGCACGTGCTTGCAGTGAATAGAGTCTGCCCCAGGGGAGGGGGCACGGGCAGTATGCGTGACCTTAGCACTTGGACCCCCACACTATGCTAAAATAAAAAAATAAAATAAAGGCCCGGCACGGTGGCTCACACCTGTCATCCCGGCACTCTAGGAGGCCGAGGCGGGCGGAATGCTCAAGGTCAGGAGTTCAAAACCAGCCTGAGCAAGAGCGAGACCCCTGTCTCTACTAAAAATAGAAAGAAATTAATTGGCCAACTAAAAATACATAGAAAAATTAGCTGGGCGTGGTGGCACATGCCTGAAGTCCCAGCTACTCGGGAGGAGGCTGAGGCAGGAGGATCGCTTGAGCCCAGGAGTTGGAGGTTGCTGTGAGCGAGGCTGACACCACGGCAGTCTAGCCCGGGCAAAAGAGAGAGACTCTGTCTCAAAAAAAAAGAGTTCCTGATAGAGCAATTAATAATCATAACTATCTTAAGAGAATCTAAATATAAACCAGGGCTCCCCAGAACCCTAACTGCTAGATACAGCCTGATTTTTTTTTAAAGTTTATAGGAAATAGATTAATTGCCAGCTTTCCACACATTAAAATTTTTAAATGTTAGGGTTTTTTAATGATGATGATTATTATGAAAACATACTATACAAGTAAATATTTACATAAAAATATCACATTAGGTCCTAATAAAACGTGCTTTCCTATCTTCTGATATTTACAGAAGAACAAAAACCCACATAATGCAAGTCTATAAAGATTATAGATCAAAATGCATCCCCTACATTTGTTAAATTTAATGTTTACAATAACACGGTAGAGTGCTGAAAAATCTTTACTAATATTGATATATTATGCTCTTCTCGGTTGGATTATAAAAAAATTGCATAGAGAGCAATTGTAACAATTTACCTGCTTAGATTTCCTGTTTTAAACTCAACTGCACTTTTCTAATTCTCCATTTACATGCTCATATTCATAATCGCAGCAACTATGACTTATAATTCTTTTAACAGCATTCCTAATTAGATAACGAAAGCTAAGATTTCAATAAGCGTCTAGAATGAGTTAACAGCTGCCCTAGGAAAAACCAACACACCTGGTGAGCCATGTTAAGGGGAAACTTTAGCATAACACAAATGCAGAAAGATACTTACCTCGACAATATTCCATTAAGATGAGCACCTCCCACACATTGTCGCTAATTGAATTAACAGCACAGTCCAAATAACCCACGATATTTTTGTGACCAGACAGCTCTTTCTATAAATAAAAAAATTAAAAGCTGAATAACGTACATTTTAAAAGCTATATAATTTAAGCATAAATTAATGTATTTAAACAATTTCAAAAGGTAAGAATGTATGAAACCTAATGTTTCAACCAGCCACAAACTTCTGTGGTTTCAATGGAAGTTCACCTGCATGTCTGTCATTTTCTAACAGACAAATGTCAATGAATATTTATTTTTATGAGAAGATGGTTCACTCTAAAGTAACAGGCTCCGAAAGTATAAAGATATTCTTTATACTCCAAAAGTATATACAAGATAATCTTTTGGGATTCCAGAATAAAATATCAGAATTTTTTTTTAATTTTTAAAATTTTTTTTTTTTTTGAGACAGAGTCTCGCTCCGTTGCCCAGGCTAGAGTGAGTGCCGTGGCGTCAGCCTCGCTCACTGCAACCTCAGACTCCTGGGCTCAAGCGATCCTCCTGCCTCAGCCTCCCGAGTAGCTGGGACTACAGGCATGCGCCACCATGCCCGGCTGATTTTTTTCTATATATTTTTAGTTGGCCAATTAATTTCTTTCTATTTTTAGTGGAGACGGGGGTCTGGCTCTTGCTCAGGCTGGTCTCGAACTCCGGACCTTGAGTAATCCGCCTGCCTCGGCCTCCCAGAGTGTTGGGATGACAGGCGTGAGCCACCGCGCTCGGCCCAAAGTTTTTCTAAATGTGTATAAACCAATAAGCAGCTTGCCTAAAATTTGGCTCATGGTAGAAGTCCAAAACCAAAAAGAAAAAAAAAAAAAAAGGCAAATTTCTGAAGCAGAATTACTCTTTCCCTTACCATAATTGTGATTTCTCTTTTACAAATGTTAAGGTCTGACACGTTATTGACATACATCCGCTTCAACGCACATCGAATTCCACCATGAGTCCGCACCAGGAAAACTGTGGAGAATCCACCTATGGAGAGACATCACCCATTAATTCGAAAGAATCAGAAACAACTGCCCAAATCATATGATATCACCGTGGAGACTTAATATCAAAGAGGAATAAACAAAGACCCAAGACAAAAATAATCACAGTAAGCAACTAATAAATTACAAGCAAAAACACTGGCTTTCTAACCCAATCATGGCGTAATACTCAGAGGAAAACACAACTTCTCAAAGGAACGTGCTTCTCTTTTAAAGGCTAAAATATTAAAATTACACATTTTGCACAGGAACACGTCTCACGTAGTATATGAAAAATGTTACAAGTACATTATTATAGTTTGGCATGTACCGCGTTTTCCCAAAAATAAGCTCTACCCATGAAATAAGCCCCAGCAGGACGTCTAAGCACGTGCCCAAGAGAAGCCTTATCCCCAAAATCAGTCCTAGTGATGGGTGTGGCTATGAAAATCAATCCTGGTGATGGGCGTGGCTGTGAAAATCAGCCCTGGTGATGGGCGTGGCTGTGAAAATCAGCCCTAGTGATGGGCGTGGCTATGAAAACCACCGCTGGTGGTGGGCGTGGCTATGAAAATCAGCCCTGGTGATGGGCGTGGCTATGAAAATCAGCCCTGGTGATGGGCGTGGCTGCCCAGCGCATCTGCACAACCCACGCGTGTGGTCACGGAGCGGGAAAGAACACGAGCAGCCCTTCTCATCCGCCCCGTGAGAGCTCTAGTGCTCCACAGGAGAGATCGGGGCCGGTGGCTCTAGAGGAAACAGAGTCGCAAGACATTCAGGATGGGATTCGGGGTCTGGAGAGTGAGGATGATGTTCCAGAAGAAGACGACTTCACTCTATTGGAATCAATGTAGCTGGTTGTACCGCAGTTAAAAAAAAATAACACATCCCCTGAAAATGAGCCCTAGGGAGTCTTCTGGAGGAAAAGTATAAGACCCTGTCTCATTTACGGGAAAACACGGTACTCGTGATAGCCTATCCATCTGACCCCCCTCCCACCTCCCACCCTGCTGTCATTTAATCTGGGACATCAGGGGGATCAGAAGGGTGAGTCTCTCCTCCAGGGCCAGGGGTGGAGCCACCATTGCTCTAAGCCAATCTCGGGAATCTCATTTCCCCTTATCAGCAACCATGGATAAGACTGGGTGTGTACCCAGTCCCAGCTAAGTCTGCCCAAGGCAAAGTCTGCCAGGGTTGCAAGGATAAATCTTCCACCCAGATAAAAGAGGGAAACCGGTGGAGAAGGCTCTAACTTCCTGCTTTTTGATTTCACTGTATGTGATGCTGAGACCTAATGCCACCACCTGTGGCCAGGACAGAAGGAAGCATCAGAGAGACAAGGACCTGCCCAGAACACTGGCAGGTGATCTACTAAGCCACCTCTGGGGCAGGACAGAAGGAAGCATCGGAGAGACAAGGACCGGCCCAGAACACTGGCAGGTGATCTACTGGATAAGCCACTTCTGGGCCGGGCGTGGTGGCTCACGCCTGTCACCCCAGCACTCTGGGAGGCCGAGGCCGGAGGACTGTTCAAGGTCAGGAGTTCGAAACCAGCCTGAGCAAGAGCAAGACCCCCGTCTCTACTAAAAATAAAAAGAAATTAATTGGACCAACTAAAAATATAGAAAAAATGAGCCGGGCATGGTGGCACGTGCCTGTAGTCCCAGCTACTCAGGAGGAGGCTGAGGCAGGAGGATCACTTGAGCCCAGGAGTTGGAGGTTGCTGTGAGCGAGGCTGACGCCATGGCACTCACTCTAGCCTGGGCAACAGAGCAAGACTCTGTCTCAAAAAAAAAAAAAAAAAAAAAACCTCTTGACATAAAACACGCTATAGCTTAATTATACTTTTTTTCTAAAAATGGCGTATCACTTTTATCAGTCTGATAGCCCTTAAGTTAAGTGAGCATCCTGGGCAATAAAAAGCAAGCTGCACTCCAGTTCAATTCAAGACAGTCAAAGGATCTTTGCTTTAAAACACTACTTCATTGAAAAAAAAAAAGAAAAGAAAAATTAAGAAATTTAGAGGGCTGGGCCCAGTGGCTCACACCTGTAATCCCAGCACTCTGGGAGGTCGAAGCGGGAGGATCGCTCAAGGTCAGGAGTTCGAGACCAGCCTGAGCAAGAGTGAGACCCCGTCTCTACTCAAAATAGAAAGAAATTAAGTGGCCAATTAATATATATAGAAAAAATGAGCCGGGCGTGGTGGTGCATGCCTGTAGTCCCAGCTACTCGGGTGGAGGGTGAGGCAGGAGGATCGCTTGAGCCCAGGAGTCTGAGGTTGCTATGAGCTAGGCTGACGCCACGGCACTCACTCTAGCCTGGGCAACAAAAAGAGACTCTGTCTCAAAAAAAAAAAAAAATACATGAAAGTCTGCACACTACAAAGAGCAACCCCCCCCACCTCAACCCGAGGTGCAGCCAGGCATACAGGGCTAATCACAGAAGGAGGCAAGAGAATTTCTCTTCTGGGAAGCTGAAAGAAAAAAAAAAGTGCAGATACTGAAATTCAGGAGGCACACGAGGAGTAAGCGGCTCCCTGCCTTGCCTCACTGAACTGAAGCCTTCAAATCAGGAAACCCTCCCGATTTGCACAGAGCACTTCCCTCGTCATCATTTTAGAACTTCACTCTTTAAAAAGAAAAGAACAGACGCAAAAGGATGGTCAGATACTCCCAGAAAACCTCACACGTGACAAGAGATGAAAAACAAGCAAACAGAAAGGAAGAGCTCTGAAGAGATGCTGGGAGCCACAGGAATCCTTCAAAGAACCTATCAACACCCCCAGAGCTGAAGAAAGATACTGTCCTCGTAAAATGAGAACAGGATATTTGAAGAAAGAGAAATTACTTTTGCAAATCAGAACAGAGAGATCAAAGGCAAAACCTTCCGCAGAGGAGCTAGAAGATAAAAAATTAAGGAAATGCTCCAGAAATTTTCCAGAGGATGAAAGAAACAGAAAGATAAAATATTAAAAGGAGTCCAGCAGATTCGATATCACGATAACAGAAACTCCGGAAAGGGAAGAGAGAGAAAATGAAGGAGAAAAACATATCAAGGGCCGGGCGTGGTGGCTCACGCCTGTCATCCTAGCACTCTGGGAGGCCGAGGCGGGCGGACTGCTTGAGGTTAGGAGTTTGAGACCAGGCTGCACAAGAGCGAGACCCCGTCTCTACTATAAATAGAAAGAAATTAATTGGCCAATTAATATATAGAGAAAAAAAATTAGCCGGGCATGGTGGTGCATGCCTGTAGTCCCAGCTACTTGGGAGGAGGCTGAGGCAGGAGGATCGCTAGCGCCCAGGAGTTGGAGGTTGTTGTGAGCGAGGCTGACGCCACGGCACTCACTCTAGCCTGGGCAACAAAGCGAGACTCTGTCTCAACAACAACAACAAAAACACATATCAAGGATATAACATACAAGAAGATCCACATCACGGCTTGTCATCATAGACATTTCAGAAGCTCAAGATAGGGAGAAGACCCTTGAAGTTACCACAAAGGAAAAAATAACTGCAAATTCCATACCCAGTCACCTCGCAAAACCACGAGTGAACGTGTAAGCACGATTAAGCTAAATACTGTTTTTAAGTGAGCACAGTATATACTCAGGGGCGTTGTTTTACCAAACATTAACACTCCATTGTCTAACTGAAATTAGTCTGAAAATTTTTATGCACTTTTACGCACTATGCACCTGTTTATCTTGTTGTCCATTTGTATTCTTTATAACAAACAGTAGCAATAAGTATAGCACTTGCCTAAGTTCTGAGTCACGCTAGCACATTATCAAACCTAAAAGAGGGTCACGGGACCCCGCCCCCCAAATTTGTGGTCAAGTAAGTTTCATCAGAAGCGCTCAGTAGGGCCAGGTATGAGGGCTCGCGAGTGTAATCCTAGCACTTTGGGAGGCCGAGGCAGGAAGACTGCTTAAGATCAGCATGAGCAATCCATTTCTACAAAAATATTAAAAAAATAAGAGTGATACCCCCAACTCTATCAAAAATAAGAAATAAGAAGTGCAGGTGGCCCCCCAAGGCTTACAGCTGGTCTGAAGAGGGGCAGTCTTGTGGAACTCAGTGCCTTAACTAACTATGGCAGGGGTCCTCAAATTTTTTAAACAGGGGGGACAGTCCACTGTCCCTCACACCGTTGGAGGGTGCGCACTGCGGGCCCGGGACGAGTCGGCTGCTAAGCAGGACAGGCAGCTGCAGCAAAAACAGCCGGCGGGAAGGACAAGTGTCCTCGGTGGGCCGCAGGTGGCCCGCGGGCCGTAGTTTGAGGACCCCTGATACGGGGTCTGTGCTAGCTCTCAACAGTGTCAGAAGAGGAACTGAATTGCTGGACACCTAGCAGGTGTCAGAGAATTGCTGGTATAACACAGCTACGGGTATATCCTACCCGCTGCCCGGGGAAATGAGAAGTATGCATTCAACCCACAATTAAGAAACTTTAAATCTGCCCCGTATTCAAAACTGATTTTCAAGGGATCTAAAAGGTACTGGAAGTCGGTGCCAAATATTTCAGAGAGCTGCAATACTGAGCTGATGAGTACTTGAGAGATATTTATTTATCCACACAATTAGATTTCACGTTTCAAAGCGCTTATTTAAAACACTCACACAGCTTCCCACCCACACTGGCCAGACACTTGGCGCTGTTTATCAATAAATCTCTTCCACTAGGTGTTCAGCAACTTGGAGAGGGCCTCACTCAGTTGTAATTGCAAAACGAATAATCGGTGTGCTCAGAACATAACTATGCGGTCACCTACGAATTAATCAAAGGGGAATTTTTTAAATGCCTTGTTAAAACTGACATATCCTAATTTCTTTGACATGACATAACTACAAATAAGTGTCCCAGCGGCTAAGAGAAATAAATTTAGTCAAGCATAACTCACATTCAAATTATGCAAATCTGTATGCCTCTCAGCTCCTAATCGGCACTCTGTTTCCAAAGAACTGAAAATCCAACTTGGAGGAAGTGAGAGAAAATTAGATACCATTAAGTGTTGTCTATAAACTATAGTTCCCAACTCGTGTTCTAGCTCAACTCCTCGATTCTCAAAAATGAGACAAATTGTCAATGGCATTGGGAGAAAAAGTAGCCAAATTGAGGAGCAAGAAAAAAAAGTTGAGCAGTAGCATTATTTAAAAATTGATTCGGGCCGGGCACAGTGGCTCATGCCTGTCATCCCAGCACTCTGGGAGGCCGAGGTGGGAGGATCGCTC